>LPNX010791206.1:421306-536766 GCA_001517045.1 Pseudotsuga menziesii
ACACCACATGCCTAAGCCTAACTGTTGTATTCCATTCTCTATAATATATTTTTATACATCTCCTTTCTTGCATCGTATGTAAAGTAGGCATGTAGGAATGTATAAATAAATTATTTATTGTTTCTCTTTATAAAGTTGAAATATTTTTATTTTTTTAGTAGATAGATCCATAGATTTATTGCTTGATTGTAACATAAGAACTACAAAAACTAACAATCCATTGTCATTTGGATTAGAGAAGAATAATTTTCATGATTACTTTTGAAATGCGGATAATGTAATGGTCAATTATGTGAGGAATATAATGTCTTTAAAATATTGTATCTAAACTTCAAATTGTCTTCCTTGTTGTATATGTCTACATCTCCTTGCTTAACTTGCAACACGGCGTTCTTTTATTGCACCCCTAGGTACAATTGCTAGTTTATTTTAAATGTACTTGTTTTTAAATGTAAAATTAGGAAATGGAAATGTAATTTGTTTTTCGTAAAGAAATTATCGAGCCTATCATATTCATAGTTTTAATGGCTAAAAAAAGTGAGTATTGGGTGATTGAATACTTCGAATTAAAGAACCGAAACCTTCCAGAAAGATAATTGTAATACATATCTATAGAAGAAAGATCTATAGAAGAAAGGCTCACCAAATTTGCGAAATTCATTGGAATCTGTTCGGTCAGATTGTTGTGAGACAAATTCATGGCCATCACAGCCTGCAACATACCAATCTTAGGAGGAATGGAGGAGTAAGTGCCTACTCCCATTTCATTTTTGAAGTTTGAGATGTAGTTACTGGAGCTGTTCAGAGATCCCCTCCCCTTTATAGAGCACGTTAATACCCAAGATTCCGTAAGATAAAAGATAAATATATGGATGACCAACATGGGGAGCAAAAAGAGTCGTAGGTGGATGACTGGAAAAAATATATGCAGAGACGGACATGCAGATTTTTACGATAAAGTTGGGTGAAGGCACAAACACGTGGAAGTTTTTAATTGATCTAAATAAGAAATTGTTTTAAAACCATTTATCATTTTTTTAACAGAAACAAGGAAAGATTGTATTAAGAAAAAGGTTGTGCACAACCATTCATTACAAAATCACAGGAAGCTTGAAATCCATAGATGTTTGGGAGAAGAAGTAAACAAAAAACAACTATATATGAGATCGTATTTTTAAAGTTTCTAGTGTGCTTCCTGCTATGTACCATAACATGGGATGGGTAAACTTTGACAAACTGCTGATTCAACAGGATACAAAAAAAAACATTTAGAAGGTGACTAGAAGGGAAAAAAACTACATCTTCTTGCCTCTCTGACCAATTAACTGAGCAACAGAGACTTCCTCCATGGGTGAGAACCATTTTCTGGCAAATCGTGGCAATGATTGCACTAGGTCATTTTGGATAGTTTCATCACTTCTTCCTTTATTATATCCACAGTTCCCACGAGTTCCTTCAAATCCTGTTTGTGGTTGTCAATCCTAGAGTCATGGCAGACGATTTGGTTAGTCACTTACTATATGTCTGAGGCCATCTCTCTGTTCTCCTTCACGCTTACAACAACGAAGATAGATACCTTGCGCATATGTTGCTTGATATCTTCTTGACCGGACTTAAGGCTGGCGAAACCAGGGTCCATTTCCTCCTTGGCCATTGAGTGCTTTGAAGTTGTTTTAGACCAGGACGGGAAGCTTGCGAACAGACCCTGCAGTTTTTGAATATTGACTCTTTCTTCTTCACATGAAACAACATACAATGTATTGAAATGTTGGCTTCCATCGCAATTAACCTCCTCCTCAATTTCGCTTGCATGAGCTGCCTCGTCGAAACCCCAAGGTACAGATGTAGGGAGGATCCATTTAATGCCAACTGATGGAGGGTACACATACTTGGAAAGCCTTGGGCTACGCGTCTCATTGAGCCTCGATAACGCGTCGAGAAGGTTCAGCCATGGAGGGTTAAGGAACATATTTATAAGACCTTTTTTTACCATCATAAACAATATCCCCTTGGGAACTTCTAATAGCTTGATTGGCTAGCTTATCAGCTATTTCTCGAAGGATGTGGAAGTAGAAAACTTGAGAGGGAGAATTTAGAAGGTGAATTCTATCGAAAATTCTCTTTCATTTGATAGATCCCTTATTATAGCTAGTTCTCATCTTCTGAATAACTTGACTTGAATGGTCGAAGACCATTAACTTTGGGATAGATTTTTTAGGAAACGAGAGACTTCTTAAAATTGCTTTAAACTCAAGTCAAAACCAACTACGCCTCAAGCGGTGTTGGTGTAAAGATATCATGGCTTGGTTAAACCATTGGGGCATTGATGAAAACCACATTTTGCAGAACATTGAAAATGTCAAAAATATTATTACTTCTAAGTTTAAAGAGAAATTCTGGTGTGAGGAAAATTTAGTGGTTAAGAGAAAATTAAGATACTATAAGGAGGTCATTAATCCTAACTTGGAATATCATAAGTATCTCTTGGTAGCAACTAGCTCAAGGAAGAAAATTAATAGAGCCAAGATTATAATGGAATCTCATGAACTCCATAGTGAAACAGGGCGTTGGTCTATTCCTAAAAATCCATGGGCGAAAAGGGTTTTCCATCTGTGTGAGTCTATGAGCGTTGAGGATGAAAAATACTTTCTCTTAGAGTGCCTTACTTACACCCACATTAGATCTAAGTTTCATAGTATTTGCTACAATACAAAAATTTATAACCTCCTAACTTGCCAAAACTATAGTGAGCTTGGAAAGCTTCTTAGCAAGCTTTTTGAGCACATGAACAAGATTCTAAATTAGACCAAGTATTATCCTTCTTAAGGTCCGATAGACCAAAGTTGGTCTCAGTAGACGTTAATGATCATCATCATCAATAAAAAAACTAAAAATGTCGAATAAAAGAAGAAGATTGTGTTGAACAATAAAAACCAAAACAAAAATTTTATCGACAAAGAAGATAGTCATAGACAATAGTCGATGAAATCCAATGTTAAATTGTAAGGATCATCTTAATATCGGATTTCCATTTTGATTAAACCCAATAAATGATGAGACTTTCTTTATATTGAACATAAAGATAATATTTAAAAAACATAAATAAAAATAATTATATTTAAGAGGTTTATCCTCATGTAGTCAATGTTTTTAGATGGTACATTTAAATGTTTGAGGTTTGAAATTGCTACTAATGACCATCGATTCCATTTTGTTCATTTGTTTATATCACCTTCATCATTTGCAGTGTACATTGCCTCCCCAATTGGCACGATTGATATTGAATTTAGTTGAACAACACAAGTGAATGCCAACAAATGTCATGATTTATTTAGTGAATCGTTGATGGACATAGAACAACCATTGGTAAACCTTCCTTCATCCATTGTTTGGTATCTTATTCCTATGTGTGATAATTGATAACCATGATCTCCAGAAGAAGGCATAGACCATCTATGACTACATGATATTTGTAGGGTTATTTTTGGTTGCTCTATAACAAAATGGATTTTGATGAGTCCATAATGAGATTACTCTATGGGTAGAGGCAGACTCCAAGTAGATTGATTTCCTAGGTGGCTCTCAAGATTTTAATTGATCACATTCTCACATGTGCTCAAAGATTCCATGAATTAGAATATGTCATCTTTCTTTATTTCAACTATCAATAAACCGTGGCTAGAAATTTAGACAAATAGACCACCATATATTTAAAAAGGCTTCATCATCATTACTTTGCAACAACTTAATGATTATGTTTCCTCTCATTCAATAAAATATGAATATAACACATTCATTGAGGGGAAATTATTATTTTCATTATTAGTCCCCACCAAAGGCTAGAAGGGACTATAGTAATTGATTTTTATCATTTTTTTGTGTTTTTTGTAATTAACGTCCCATGAATTGACCTTTTTTAATAGTAACACGAAAAATATTTGTATTAATATAAAAAGGAAAGAGTACAAAGAAGATTTAGAGTTTCCAACTTATCAAAATCAGAGACATCATAGTTCTCTGTATATCCTTCACTAAAGAGGACTGTCTCAAAAGTAGAGTTATTGGCTTGATATCCTATTCTACTACCTTTTGTAGAGTATATTATGATACCTTTCTTACATAGAAATAGACAAAAAAAACATTTAGAAGACAAATGAAAGGGGTTGGATCTTCATTCTTGAAATTCATCAACAAGGTTCACTATATCCTGCATGTTTTCTTCTTTTGGGAGTGTTGAGGAAATCCATTCCATTAGAGAGGTATGATTCTACTAATTAGAGGCATCCATATCCCTTAGAAATCCATGCATATATGTCACAAGGTTGTTCATTTCCTATTGAATTCCTTCCACCAAGGCCTTAAGTTGATTAACACGAGTTTTAGACCTCTCATCGTTTTCCTTGAGCATTTTCATTAACGTATTTCTCATGCTTGCAAGATAGGTCTGCATCCCTCCAAAACTCTATGCTAGAGATTGCTCCATCCTTTGCATGGTGCTCTTAACATGTTCCATTTCTCCTTCCAAAATCCTAGAACTTGTTTCCACATCCTCTAGCTTGTTATCGAAGTGTGAAATCTCCAGCTTTGTTTGACGCTAGCTTTCCATCGCTTCTTGATGTTGACTCTTGTTGCATCTATTTACAGTCTCCCTACCACTACTTCTTGACGTTGACTCTTGGCACATATATTTATGATCCAAAGGTTGCACAACATTAGTTAGTTGAATATATATCACCAGTATGAATTGCTTCTTTGTTGCCTCCTATGCCTACAGCTTAGGAAAATTATCCTCTAGGCTCTAAGCTACGAGTACCACATCACTGAAAGGATCTCATCAATAACACTTGTTTCTTTGTCACCTCCTATGCCTGTGCACCTCAAGAAAATTCTACTCAAAACAAACTTTGATGATTATCAAGTTTCTATGTTATTGTTCAATAGAAAAATAGGTTTACATTTATACGAACCTGCAAAATTACATGAATTATAATCCGTTGTTTAATTTGCAAAAGGTAGTTATTTTCGCTAATATATGAGCAAGCATGGGGAGATCTAGGTTATTGGGAGAAACCATGGATTGTTGGCAATTATAGGCAAGCAAAAAATTTATGATATGAAATGGAAATTGCACTACAACAAAACCTTGTCATTAACGTCCTTTTTAGCTTCCATTTATGAAAAGTCGGCACTGTTTCATGGGATGGCGCTAAAGTTGACATTATTTCCTACACTAGGTTTAGTGGCAGGTTTCCTAAGTGACTAAATAAAAGCAGAGGAAAGTTTTCAAAATGAAATCTAAGTAATATCAAAGGTTAAAATAGTTCACTTGTCTCAATCCTCATGAGTTGGAGGAATTTCAATTATTTTAATTAAAATCCCTAATTTTTCCTCATAAATGCCCCTCAAAACCTGCTCTTTCATTATTTTCTCATTTCATCTATTTCTCTCTTCTCTTCTCCACCCTTCTCCTTTCTCCCTTGAGGTTTTCTCTCTTAGGGTTTCATCCTCATGGATGATAGGTTTTGGTTTCATGGAGGAACCTCCATGCAGAAGATAATGGATTATCCTTCCCTTTTCCTCATTCCTTCCTCTTTTTTTGTTCCTTTATGAGTTTACTAATGTTTATTGTTGCTTTGTTGTTGTAGGTTTAGGGTTTCATGTATGGAAGAGGAGGTTTCATCAAAGAACCTCTATAACAAAGGCAACGATTTCTCCCTTCTATTCTCCTCTGTCCTTCCTATTTTATGTTTATTTCTAATGTTTATTGTTATTTTATTATTGCAGGTTTAGGTTTCATTCATGGATGATAGGGTTTCATGGTGGAACCACCATAAAGAAGGTAATGGCTTATCCCTTCCTTCTCATTTTTCCATCCCTTTATTTCTTTGATTTTTCTTTATTGATTTTCTAGTAATTTTTTTTGTAGCTTTAATGGAGAAAGAAGAAAAAATGACATTTTGGGGGGTTTTCTTTAATGCACAAATCTAGTTCATGGGCATGGATTAAGTAATACTCTTGGATTTATGCAAGGAGATATGGGTTCAAATCCTTGCACTCGCCTATCTCTTATTACTTTTCCATTTGTATTCACTTGTTTGCATGCATAGGTTAGGTTATTTCAATTCAGATCTGCACTTTTAAAGGTATATTTATGTGGGAATGTAGCTCAAGTAAAACTATTTCCTTTTGGAAAATGATTTTGGTTCAATTCCCAACTTTCCCCTAACATTTTCAATTTCTATTTTCATTTTTTACCATTTTCCATTTTTTTCCGCAAGTTCTAATTTGCATAGGCTAGTTTAGTTTCAGTTCAAATTTGTACTTTTAATCATATTTTTTGTGGGAATGTAGCTCAAGTACAGATATTGCCTCTTGGAAAGTGATTTGGGTTCAAATCCCGATATTTCCTTACCATTTTGTTTTTTTCATTTGTTTACCATTTTTCATTTATATTTCCTTAAATTTAATTTACAAACAGTTCACACGAAATCAAGAGCTAATACTAGTGTTATTTATGGTGCTAAAATTGACGCTAAACGTATGGTGGTAATTTAGGTGCTTAAAAAACCGCAGTTTATCACTAGATTTTCCAACTCAATTGGAAAAAAATTACACTAAAAAAGGACACTAAATTAGGTGCTAACTGTCTGTTTTGGTGTAGTTATGCTTTCAACCTAAGATGCATATTTTAAATCCCCCCTTTGTTGATTCATATCAATCATTGTGCTAAAGACTATTTATAATGCATAAATGAGATTAGTGCCCACTCTACAATATGTATCCTCTAGTCATAGAGGCAAGTATATATATTATTGTTGTAGCAATTGATGGAGACCTTGTTGAAGCCAAATAGAGCTCAAGTAATTGTCATTTCTAACCTTTTTATGGATTGGGGTTTTTATTGGTCGCTCTATTAAAAGGTTGAATCCAATTTTGAACTCTAGTTTTTTGAAGCATCATCTTTTCTCTCGTCTTCCTTTCTCTTCCATCCAATTTAGTCATTGAGTAAAGGCCTCCTTTTTCCCATCCTCTCCCCTTTAGACTTTTCCTCAGACTTTAGGGTCCGTGAACCATTGATATTTACAAATGCAAAGAATTTGGATCATATATGAAGGGAAAGAGTGATTGTGATAGGAGTATGACCTAATGATTCTCATACAGTGGGAAGGAGATCTCCATGGTGATCAAAGAAGGTTATTGTTAGGATTATGGATTTCCTTTAAGTACAATAGTTGATTGTATTTGGAAAAAATAATGTACACCATACATGTAAGTGAGTATCATGGAAAAAAAATCATAATAGCACCAACGGACAATTACAAAAGGGGCTAAGGAGGCCAAAGCAAGAACTTCAACTAGTGTCAATTAAAAGAAGACTTGGTGCTATGATTGCAAAACAAAGTAATAAATCTAAATGCATATAGATCTCTCTCATGATAAAGATATAATGCATGGTCAATAGATGTCACCACTACTTCATGAACTATGTATTTGTGTTCTAACACGTCTATGTTGTTGAATATAGTTGTCATTGATGTCAAAGGAGTTTAGTAATAAAAAAGGAATAACCAAGGACATGATGGTAGTGAAAACTCAGTGTAAGACAAAGGAATAACAAAGGAAGTGATGGCATGACATGCATGATGATGTGGCATGTGCGATGGGGATGGAAAGACATATGATGGTGTTCTGATGCTATCATGAAGTCAATGTTGCAATCTGACATCATTATGGAAAAGTATGAAATTTTGTAAAACTTTGGAAATTGACTAAGTATGGAAATATAAGTCAAACCTGCCCTAAGGAAATGCCCGCCCCATCCTATCAGGATATAGCTTGTTGAAGTGAAGATTTGGATGGCCCAGATCATAAGAGAGAGAAAGATCAATGGCCTAGAATAGTTTTTGAAATTCCAAGATGCAAGCTTGTTAAAGCTGCATGAAGACTATTGCAGAAGAGATTTGTGGAAGTCCTTTTTGAGAATTTATGAAAAGAAGATCCGCAATCCATAATCCGCAACCCATAATCCACAATTTGCAATCCGCAACCCGTAATCCGCAACTTGAATGCAGAAAGAACCTTGCAGCCGCAAAGTAGCAGAAGTTGGTTTTGAAAATTGGGAAATGCACATCCACAATCCACAGTCCATAATTACATAAAGTTAATTGCAGAAGCCTGTTTCAAAAAAGTTGAAAGACATTCCCACAACCCATGTTACACCGTATCCGGTGTAATGGATAATCCATATCAGGATTAAGTCAGGCTGTATCTAGGTCTAGGGAGGAAGACGTTCCATCTTCAAATAATTAAATGTATAAATGTATAATAATTGAATAGATGATAAATTAAAATGGATATGGTTGCCCTAAATATGGCTTGGCCATCACATATTGAAGAGACACTTCTTTTCATAAACTATATTTTAATATTATTAATTACTATTAGGAATAGTTACCTATTTATTACTATTTTATTGTTGTAACATTGCCTTCCCCTTAGGAAAGCTTTGTCCTCAAAGCTTAGATTATTGTTTCCATCTTTTTATTCTCGTTTTGTGTTGAAACAATGTCATTAATTCCTTTATGTATTTTTTAGAACTAGTATTAGGTATGTGCTTGGTCTTTATGCAATAGTTTGTCATCTTCGTTTCATTTGTAACTTGAATTTGTACTCCATTATGTTTATTATTGTTATCCCATTTTCCTTGTACATGAATACGAGGAATATTTTTGTGACTGACCATATGAAGCCTTGTTTTAGAAGTCGCTTGTACTACGATACTTAGGATGTCATCACGTAACATTTTCATTTTATTTTCCTTATGAGTTATCTTGAGAAGTGGTGTTTCGTGAGGTTTCTCACACTCGAAGTCACCTGATAGAGTTACATTTAGGTTTCTCCAGGGTGTTAGAAGAGTTAAGGTAGAAGATGAATCTAGGATATTTGATTCCTTTGACTTGGATTCCTTTGCATATTGTAGGATCCATCTTTTGTCATTGTATGGATCGTCCTTATTGTCGACGATATTGGCTTGAATCTCATTATGATATTGGTCGAGCTCATCTTTATCAAATATATTATTGGTATTTTTGTCATCCCTACAATATTTAGTCTCCTTGTCTTGTTTATTGTCTTGATCAATTTTGTTACTCTCATTTTTGTTGACATAGTGGTCAAACATATCTGAGTTACTAATATGGTTTGTATTAGACCTTAGTTTTTGTAACATTTCCATTATGGTATTATGGTTCTGTGTCATGATGCTCAAGTTCCGTGCCATGGTGCTTATGTTTTGTGTCATCACATACACCTTGTCATCTAACTCTTTTTGTTTCTCGTGCATGATGTCTACTTTATCATCAAGTTTTCTTCCTAGTACTAGAACAACATGTTCTTTGATTTCTTTCTTAAGTGCCTTGCTATTTTTCGTTTCTTCTCTCAATTTTTCTTGTTTGGCAACGAGGGCCTTGATGTCCTTCTCCAATTTCTCAAGTTTGTCTTTTAATTCCGTCATAGCTTGGGTCCTTTTATGCGAATGTGTGTATTTTGAAGTTTATTTTGACTTATGGAGGAATAAAAGACAACTAATGTCTTAGAAATTATTGATGAATTAATAATAATTATTATAATTATTTAATGTGTTGAAATAAAATAATAAATCTAAAATATTATATTTAAATATTTAATTAAAAGGTGGATTAATAAGTTTTAAAATATTATTATAATAATATAACAATGTTACACTGTATACGGTGTAATGGATAATCTGTATCTGGATTAAGTTATCCCGTATCCATATCTACCAATGTTACACTGTATCCGGTGTAATGGATAATCCGTATCCGGATTAAGTCATGCTGTATCTAGGTCTAGGGAGGAAGATGTTCCATCTTCAAATAATTAAATGTATAAATGTATAATAATAGAATGGATGATAAATTACAATGGATATGGTTGCCTTAAATATGGCTTGGACATCACATATTGAAGAGACACTTCTCTTCATAAACTATATTTTAATATTATTAATTACTATTAGGAATAGTACCTATTTATTACTATTTTTTTGTTGTAAAAACTCGCAATTGCGGAAGGAGTTTGTAGAAAGATAATTGTGGAAAGGTAATTGCAAAAAGGTAATTTTGGAAAGTTAATTGTGGAATACTGTTTCGAAAAGGTTGAAATGCATACCCGCAACCCACAATTGCGGAAAGATAGTTCGTGGAAAGATAAATGCGGAAAGTTCGTTGTGGAAAGGTAATTGCAGAAGCGAAAAGACAAGTTGCGGAAAGGAAATTGCGGAAGGATTTATGTTACAGAAAGATAGTTGCGAAAAGGAAATTGTGAAAGGATTTCAGTTGCAGAAAGGCAATTGTGGAAGGATTTCTGTAGCAGAAAGGTCGTTGTGGAAGGATTTCTGTTCGACGCTCTGAAATCACGCAAGAAATTTTTGAAGAGTCACATGCACATGTCTAGAATGAAAGGATGTAAATGATGAAAATAGTTATGACTATATTGGTTAAACAATGGGTGTGGCTGAAAAACTAAACAAAGTCTATTATTCCCGTGGATTGCAGATCTAAGAAGAATATACACGATAGAATTAGAAAATAACAAATTGGTTAATTATGTTAAACAGAGTTATGATGAATAAAAAGGGGCGTGACTGTATAAACATTGAAGTGATTGTTGTTAAGGGACGTGTTTGAAAAGACAGAATATGTTGTGAAAGGTCACGATGAAGTTGTGTGACGGTTCAAACGAAAAGACATGAGTTCTCAAGGTTGAAGATATGTGGTGAGATGCGTGTTAAAGGTATTTAAAGACAAAGGTTTGAGAGGAAGAATGGGTCTCTATAGTCCAGATCCATGTAGCAGCAGTAGAAGACAGAGACCAAGGAAGTGATGAGTAACCGGTGACAGAATTAAAGAGATAAGAAGATCTAGAAGTTTGATAAAAACATATTAGGGTGAAGGGTGGTGCTAGGGCAGGCTACATGCCTGTAAGGGGGTTGTATCCTTCTTCCAGTAGAAGCCGGTAAATAGGGTTTCGTAGCATCCTTTCAGCAGTAGCTGGTAAACCAGGGGGTCATAGCCTCCTTCCAGTGGTAGTTGGTAAATAGGGTGTCGTAGCATCCTTTCAGTAGTAGCTGATAAAAACAGGGGGTCGTAGTCTCCTTCTAGTAGTTGCTGGTAAATAGGGTGTAGCAGCATCCTTGTCTATAGTAGCAAGTATAAGCTATTTTGTAAATATAATTTTGCAGTAATATAAACTGTTGGTGGTTTTCCCAATTGGGCTTCCACAATAAAAGTTGTGTTCCTTGTATCTTGTTGATAATGTGTGTTAATGAATAAGTTAAAAGTCAATAATATTGATTCAACCACCCCTCTCTGTATTGTCTAATATTCCAACAATTGGTATCTATGGAAGGAAGATCCTATTAAAAACCACTATGTACAACAAGAAGGGTTAGCCGACAACATACCTCCATTATTTACAGGAGATAATTATGCATACTGGAGTGTAAGAGTGAAGTGTCATCTAATGTCTCTTGGATACAAAGTCTGGAGGTCTGTTGAAAAAGAGTACCAAATACCAGATGACCTACCTATAGACAGAGATGAACTAGATTAATAGGAATCCAGTGCTAAAGCCTTGAATGCAATCTTGAGTGGGTTAACAAATTCAGTGTTTGTGAAAGTCATGCAATGCAAGACAACCAAACATGCATAGGTAAAATTAAAATGTGTCTACGAAGGAGTATCTAAAGTCAAACAATCCAAACTTCATACATATGAAGGACAGTTTGAAAGTCTAAAAATGAAAGAGGAAGAAAATATTGCAGAATATCTTTTAAGAGTAGATGAATTTGTCAATGCTATTAGAGGCCTTTGGGGAGTAATAAAGGATAGAGAAGTTGTTGACAAAGTACTAAGAACCCAACCCATTAAGTATGACTTAAAAGTATCTACTCTAGAAGAACGAGATGATCTTGACCAAATGATAGTAGATGAAATACATGGTATCTTCACTAACTACGAGATGAGAACGGGACAAGATGGACCATCAAAGAAAGAAGCAACATTTAAATCCTTGTCCAAGAATCAAACAAAGAACCTCGATGATGAAGAAGCTCTTTTCATGATCAAGAAACTTGAGAGAGGTACTGGCAAGTACAAAGGAAAGCTACCCTTGAAATGTTTTAACTATGGAAGGATTGGTCACTTTACCCCAAAGTGTCCTTACCCAAAACAAGAAGATAATGATGATGATGATGAACCTTGTTGTCATAAGAAAGATCAAAAGAGTAAGACCATGTACAAGAAGAAATTTAAGAAAAAGAAATGAAACTTCTATTCCAAGGAAGAGAGCAAAGATGAAGAAATCCTATTCATGGGGACGGTAACTTCAGAAGATGACTCAGATGTGGAAGGAGAGGTGGACCTAAAGGTAGAACTCATTGGTGCTCTTGAAGAACTTGATAAATGAAAGAAAAAGAACAAACAATCAAACCAAATCATTAGTTACTTGAAGAGCTAGCTTCAAGAGGCAAAGAAGATTGAAGAGGACCTATATTTGCAGCTCAAAAAGAGAATACAAGACTCTAAAAGACTTGAATAAAAAATCATCCTACTTGGGAAGAAGCTTGATGAGAAATCTATTTAGTCAAAGTTTGAGAACAACTCAATGAATTTAGATGATAACTTAAGGAGTCAAAGACCATCAAGCGATAAATCTAGATTAGGATATGACAAAGAAAAGAAGCAATAATATTCTTCTTTCATAAACCAAGATTATAGAAGCTATGCTGCTGCACTCAAGAAGGAAGAAAGTAAGAAATCTGATCCTCTCTTACAAACAACAGATATGATGCCTAGAAGTCCAATTACAAGTAGATTTCAACCAATCTTTTTTGGTCATTGCTACTCTTGTAATAACTTTGGACATAAAGCCCCGAATTCCAAAGCATATGAAAAGTTTTATGTCTATAAGAAGAATACAACCAAGCAACAGAAGAGTTATAGGAAGACTAAATCGAGTCATCAGAATTCTGCCTAGATAAAAAATGTGAGAAGGTATGAAAATAAAAATAGCTATTACAACCAGAAAGATCAAAGATTCTCTAAATATAACAAAACTTTCTTTGGATATTGTCATTGTTGTCATAAGTTTGGTCACAAGGCTGCTAATTCCAGAACCATGGGAAGAGATCAAAGTTTGAGAAAAGACACAAACACATCAAATGAAAAACCAGTAAGCATAGTACCTCATGGAAAGATGTGGACAATAAAGTTAGATGAAAAAAAAATTCCAAGCATCAATGAAGTTTCCAAAGATAATGTTGAGCATAATAAGAATGACATCCATTATGCTGGAAAGAAAGACGAAGATTAAAAGTATATACCGATGGATATGAAGATGATGAATAAGAATATAGTGATGCTGGTGGATGTCTCTTATAAATATAGAAGAGAACCTAAAATGAGCATTAGAGGGGATTATATACTCAGGGGGAGTTAATATCAGAAAATTGCAATTGGTACTTGAAAAATATCAGTTGGTAAGGAGAAAAGAATGTTTTGAGGTTGCCATCAAAACAAGAAGAAGAAGAGTCATAAGAAATACTTGGTAAAAGCTATATTCCTCAAAGAAATATAGAAGTGACAAATTGAAAGAAGACTTTGCTAGAGACCATCCATATCACAAAGTGAAGTAACATGAAAGTATTAAAGTGCGTGATCCATGAATACCATGAAGACTATGATCCAAAAGTCATAACTAATGATGGAATTTTTTTCTTTAAAAGAAGAGCAAGTTACATAATACATTTTTAAAGAGCAGTTTATGGAAGAAAACTAATGATGAGTGTAAACTTTGTCACAAAATGTAGAAAATGTTGACAAATGGGAGGAACATTGAAATGGGGAGTCTATGAACTAATCATCCATGTTCTCCTTCAAAGACTCGCTACAAGAAAGTAAATGAGGATGTTAACCGGATCATAACATAATGATTAATACCATGAAGTCCAATTAACAAGAGGAACATAAGCAAAGAGCTAAATTTATTAAAAAGAGGAGATATATTGGCAAGGGCAGTTGCCAAAAAGAAGAAACATAGGAAATTCTCTATCAAGATGGTTACAGGAAGGGCATGACAGGTTATCCTTTGTCATTGTTGTCAAATGGGGAGAATGTTTAGATATTGCCATCAATGCCAAAGGGGGAGAATGTTTAGATATTTCCATCAATGCCAAAGGGGGAGAATGATGAATATAATTGTCATTGATGTCAAAGGAGTTCAATAATAACAAAGGAATAACCAAGAACATGGTGGTAGGGAAAACTCAGTGTAAGACAAAGGAATAACAAAGGAAGTGACGACATGGCATGCATGATGATGTGGCATGTGTGATGAGGCTGGAAAGACATATGATGGTGTTTTTATGCTATCATGAAGTCAATGTTGCAATCTGACACCATTCTAGAAAAGCATGACAATTTTGTGAAACTTTGGAAATTGACTAAGTATGGAAATATTAGTCAAAACTGCCCTAAGGAAATGCTCGACCCATCCTGTTAGGATATAGCTTGTTGAAGTGAAGATTTGGATGTCCCAGATCATAAGAGAGAGAAATATCAATGGTCTAGAATAGTTTTCGAAATGCCAATATGCAAGCTTGTTAAAGCTGCGGGAAGACTATTGAAGAATATATTTACGGAAGTCATTTTTAAGAATTTATGAAAAGCAGATCCGTAATCCGCAATATGAAACCCAACTGCAGAAAGAACATTGCGGCTGAAAAATAGTAGAAGTTGGTTTTAAAAATTAGGAAATGCACACCTGCAATCTGCAATTTGCAATCCACAATTGCGGAAGGAATTTGCGGAAGCCTGTTTTGAAAAAGTTGAAAGGCATTCCGACAACCCGCAACCCCCAATTGCAGAAGGAGTTTGTGAAAAGGTTATTGCGGAAAGGTAATTGCGGAAAGGTAATTGCAGAAAGTTAGTTGCAGAAAGATAATTGCGGAAATACAATTGCGGAAAGATAGTTGCGGAAGGTTAATTGTAGAAGGAATTTGCCGAATCCTGTTTTGAAAAGGTTGAAATGCATACCCGCAACCCACAACTCGCAATTGCAGAAAGATAAATGTGGAAAGGTCGTTGTGGAAAGGTAATTATGGAAGCGGAAAGACAGGTTCCAGAAAGATAGTTGCAGAAGGATTTATGTTGCAGAAAAGCAATTGCAGAAGGATTTATGTCCGTTGCTTTGAGATCATGTGAGAAATTTATGAAGAGTCACAGGCACATGTCTAGAATGAAAGGATGTAAATGATGAAAAGAGTTATGACTATATTGGTTAAAAAAGGGGCATGACTGAAAAACTAAACAAAGTCTATTATTCCCATGAATTGCAAATCTAAGAAGAATATACACGATAGCATTAGATAACAACACATTAGTTAATTCTGTTAAACAGAGTTATGATGAATAAAAGGGGGCGTGATTGTATAAACAAAGAAGTGATTGTTTTTAAGGGACGTGTTTGAAAAGACATCATATGTTGTGAAAGGTCATGATGAAGTTGTGTGATGGTTCAAACGAAAATACACGAGTTCCCAAGATTGAACATATGTGGTCAGATGCGCGTTAAAGGTATTTAAAGAGAAAGGTTTGAGAGGAAGAATGGGTCTCCATAGTCCAGATCCATGCAGCAGCAGCAGAAGACAGATACCAAGGAAGTAATGAGTAACCAATGACAAAATTGAAGACAAAAGAAGATCTGGAAGTATGATAAAAAAATATTAGGGTGGCAGGGTGGTGCTAGGGCATGCTACATTCATGCAAGGGGGGTGTAGCCTCCTTCTAGTAAAAGCTGGTAAATAGGGTGTCGTAGCATCATTTCATTAGCAGATGGTAAACCAGGGGGTCATATCCTCCTTCTAGTGGTAACTGGTAAAAAAGGTGTTGTATCATCCTTTCAGTAGCAGCTGATAAACTAGGGGGTCATAGCCTCCTTCTAGTGGTAGTTGGTAAATAGTTGGTATGTAGCATAAGTAAGGGTTTATCACCATAGGTTGATTTACGCCAAGGGTTGCTTGTACAGTTGAGTACTTGAATGTAGTAAAGCCGAGGATTATTAATGTTGACGAGTTGAGTAATAGAAGTGAGGATCATTCACATGAGGTTAATGATGAGAAAGGTAGTGATCCTTCGACTAGTCCCTATTCTGCTTATTCACCTGCATCAAAGTCTCAAGGTACTCAAGAACATGCTCTTAATATAAATTTTTACTATTCTAAAGATTATATTGATAAATATCCAAATGCTTTACAACAAGAAGCTCCCTCCCTGTCTCAAAATGAGTTGTTGGACAAGATTCATTGGTTGCAAATTTAAATTTAGGAGTTGGAACTCCTTACTTTTTTTATTAAGGGTGAGAATGAGAAACTCCAAACGAATTTTGCTCAGGTTGAAAAAATAAAGATAGGCTTAAATGAAAAAGGGAATTGTTGGTCAAACATGCTCAAAGTATTATTTTTAGAATAAATCTAACAAGGCTAAGGTAAAGCAGTTGAGTTCAAACTTGAGAAGGCTAGGAGAAAGATTTCTTCTTTAACTCCAGGAGTTAATCTCCAGATCCATAATACTGCTCCTAGCTAGTGTTATCAAAATTTTTGTTATACTTGCCATTTTTACTACACATCAGAAATTTTTTGTTATTGTTTAGACGTTCATGTTTTGATTCTACAAATTCCCTTTGTATATTGATTTATTTATTTTGCCCAATATCTAATAGAACGGTGATGTACATAGTTATAATGGTTTTACAAGCATTGTACATGTATTTCTTATTTGCAAAAGTGATAAATTTCATATCTCCTGAATTTAATTTATTTGATTATTTATTGTACATTTAATAGCGACCAAATTGCTATATTTTTTAGTTAGGACAATCTATTCAAGTTTCTCATATGACTACTTGGTATGGTAGGATATCTCTAGTTTTGATTATTTGGCGTGTTCCTATTACCATATTCGTGTAAATATTGAAGCAGCCAAGCGCTAGGCAAGATTATGGATCGGTGATTGTGACGTAGATATACATGGATTTGTCAGTTTCCAAGTGTGAATATATGGTGTTGGTTACACTTTCATCATGTGTTTGATCTTATATGGTCAACTTACACGAACTAGAATATTGCAACACTTTTTATCTGTATATAGTTTTATTATATTGTAAACGTATTTGATGATGAAAATTGAAATGTGTCATCATACTATATAGTTTGGTTGTTATATTTGTTTTAGGATAATTTGGAAACAATAGTTGAGGATTCGATCCTAAAGATTGGATGGTGTAGGCGGGGTCGACCATAGCCAACCTTACCAGCACCTCCAGGATCTGGTGGATCCTACAATTAGCAGGACTGCCAAATTTATCCCTTGGTCAAATTCTGCGCTAGATTTTCCTTGATGCAATTCGTCTTCCACAACAAGGTTTTCCGCAACCCTGTCTCTGCAACTGCCTTTCCGCAATAGCCCTTTCCACATCACTGTTTCTGCAACCACCTTTCCACAAGCGGGTTGCAGGATGCATGACCAACTTCCCAAAGTTTCTCCCCCACAACTTTCCTCCCGCAACTTTTCCTTCGCAATTCTCCTGACCGTCATATCTTTGCGGCCTCCTCCACGATCGTTGATCTACGCTTTGGCGCGGATCTCATAGCTCTTTGTAGATCCATTATCGCCTTCGCAACTTCCATTGCGGATCTTTCCTGGACCGTCAGATCTTCATCTACAGAATCGATCTCCACCGTTTGTTCTTTGCAATAAACTGGTTAAGGCAGAAAAATTGTGCGCTGCGTCGATTGATCATGGAATCAATCAATTCAGCTTGCAAAGTTGAAGAGTAATTAGCCTAACCCTCATATGCATACATCTATGATCTATTTCAATTGTTCAAGCAATGATTTAATGCATGAATCAACCATTTCACAGAAATACCCAAGTATTCAGAAAATCATCGAAGCCGGTTCTGCCCAGACACACAGTTTAATCAGTAAATGCATAGAGGCCAACAACACTACAAACACACAACTACTCTTCCTATTAAACAAACGCACACGCACACCACTTGGGTCGCCTTCTGCCATCTTCTCAAAATATTTACAAGCAGAACCAGACGCAAGTCTATCCGTTTCTCTGCAAATGGGATTCTAACCCAGAAGAACAAAAATGAAGAACATAACCCCCTCTACTTCTCTAATCTACCTATTTAACCTAAACTATTACCCCCATCCCTGAGTGATCCTATAACCTAAAAACAAACCACTACGACACATGATGAAATGTCCCTGTCCAAAATAAATAGAATGTGGATTGATCCCCATGTAGGGAGTCATGATTCGCCATCACTCCTACCACCGCTAACAACCTATGACTCATCAAATAAAAAAAATACATGCCACAACATGTGACCAACTCATCACATTTCTAGCATGCCACGATGCTTGTTATCTAGAAATAAACTCTTTACAGGAGATTTACAATGGTTTTGCAATAAACCCCTCCTTGGGCTAATGTCAAGGCCTTAGGGTCTGACCAGACTTTAGAATTCTGGTTTGAGAGCTAATGCTCCTGCATCATTGGATTCTATTATTGTTTCATGATCTATTAATTAAGACCCCAAAAACTGTATTGGGGGTCATTCTATAGATTATTGAATGATAGAGTATAGGAATTTTGGATTGGTGCACAAGTTGTTACAATCTTTTCAAAACTACCTTTTCAGAATTTTTATGGACAACCTTTTGTTAATCAATTAGTTGGTAATATCTGAAAGTTATTTCTGTTTTTTTATTACTGTAGCTTCTAAAGCATTTTTCTTCAGCTTTATATAAACATTTGGATTTTTGCACATTGTTAATGATTATAGATTTATTCAGTGGATTTGATGACTAATATAAGTTTGTTTGTAGTATACAAGTCGCTGTGATATGTGAAATCATTTCTTTTATGAAAACCATAGGTTATTGTAACTTAATTTTATGTGGTAATTATTAACTTGACATTTCTTCTGAGTTTTTTTTTACCTCATGATCTATTTTTATATTACATATTAACTTGATTTAAAGGTTATCCTAGCTCTCGATCGAGATATATTAAGATAACAGTGTGTTTGAATTTCTCTTGTTTAATTTTTGTATCATTTAAGTTAGTTGTATTGATAAATCATTCTAGTTAATGCCAGTAATGAAACTCACCAAAAAATAAAGAAAGAAAAACACATAGGAAACTAAGTCTCTCGTTAGAGAGAAAATGAACCAGAGGAAATGGGGCCCACACACATGTAAGAAATAACCAATTTAAATAAATAGGAGTTGATCTAACACTCGCATCTTGGGTTATTTCTTCTTGTTGACGATAATTCACAATTATGCGTCAATAATGTTTCATTACTTACAAAAAAGAAGCAACACACCCCCTAAACAATGAACCTTGCATCTTTATGGATCAACAAGTGGTACTGGGAGTTGCATATATATCATAACACTTAAAAAACATGAGTACACTTTGTTCTGAAATTATTATTCCAAGTGTGTTGTCTCTCTCTCCACTTTTACAAAACACTTGTTTTCTAGATGTGTTTCATTAAGGCAACCTAAATTCTATTTATATTAAGCTAGAGATTATTTAGTTGATAGAAAGGATTTGATAACATCAACATCATTAATCACTGGTTCAAAATCACAAAATGGTAACATGCCTTATGGCCAAGCATATCTTAGCAAACCAACGTACCGATGTTTAGGCAAACAACTAATCATGGATTTTATGATATTCTTTTCAAGCCTTATAAAAAAAGATTTGTCAATTCTTTGCATATTGTTGAATGTTTGACTAACTTTATTTCTTTGATTTTATCTTTGTATTTTGTACAACACAAGCTTATGTCATGCCACTCTTATATCCATATCTCAGTAATAAGAATTCAACTACCATCCATGTTATTATTAACTTCGCAATTACCAGAGCTATGTCCTTGGATACTTCTTTCTTCACATCCATGAAGATCAAATGGTTTTTAAGGCAAATAAAGTAATTTTGTGCAATGTAGGATGGTGGATGTTCTTCTCTACTTCTTATGAAATATTTCTATTTTATTTTACGAGTTGTTTGTATTGCTTTATTCAATTCTTCAACTTTTTATGAACTTATTCACTCTTTGTATGATCTTGTCTTTGAATATTTAGATTATAAGGAGCATTTTACCAATGCATTGTTTTTTATGGGAGAGATTGGTGATAACTACTATAATCACTACAACAAAAGAAACATTTAGCTCCTAATTTAGCAACCTTTTTAGCGTACATTTGGCAAAGCAAAGAGTGACATGCTCGCCAACTATTTCATTTCATCACACTTAAATAATTTGAATCCTACTACACTTTCAACTTGCAATATACCTAAACTAGGCCATAGGTTAATTGTAGATAAATAATTATTTTAGTATCGTAACAAGTCATCTCCTTATGAAGATTCACAACTTCTATATATTGGGGGTATAAATAGGCAAGCTTGTCATCTTTGTAATCATCAAATTTAAATTAATAATGAAAAGTTACATTTTATATGTGGTTGCCTTGAGTCTTGTGATATACCTAAATTAGGCCATAGGTTAAATGTAGATAAATCGTTATTGTAATTATTGTAACAAGTGTGGTCTTTGTGAAAAGTCATGACTTGTATGTATTTGGAGTATAAATAGGCAATCTTTCTATATTTGTAATCATTAAATTGGACTTAGTAATAAAATATGTATATTTATATATGGTTGCCTTCAATTGGTATTTAATTCATTGCCACATTACATGTGTTTGACTTTAGACCTTAATGAAATTAAGCTTCAACTTATGGAAGCTTGAGAAATTTTGAAAAGAATTCGGGAAATTGGGGAAATTTGGGAAAGATTTCATTGTCCAAATCTACTCTAAGACGTCGATCAATAAAATACTTCAATTGACAGTGGCCAAGAACCAAATTTTGAAGAAAAAATTGAAGAAAATAATGATACAAATGAGGGCGATGAAGAAAAATGTGAAGTTGAGGATAAATATGCATCATAACTTTTTGAATATGATCTTGGTCATGATGATATTTTTGAGGATGATGAAGGTGCAAAGGGCCTCAATGATTAAGACATAGGTTACCATAATAATGAGAAAATCCCTAATAGTCAGGAAGGTGATGATGTGGATGTGGTTGAAGCAGATAATGCAATTTTGCTAAATGGAAATGATATACGATAAAAATACCCACGAGATAAAATTAGATTTCTATATGCACAAGAAATAGGAGACAAAGAATATGAAAATCTAAAGCAAGAGGGCAATTCAACTTTGGATTTAGTTTCTTTTGAAGGATTCCTCAAGCAATTATATGAAACTTAAGAAAAACAAAAAAAACTAATCTCTTCTAATTGTAACTACATTGTTTTTGGTTAAAGAATGCCTTAAAAATGGAAATGCCAGTGAGATTATAAAGCTACTAATTATCATTCTCTTTACCATGACCTTGTTCATGATTTTGGGATTTTTAGATCCAACAACATTGAGTCTATGAAATGTGGGAAAATCCCTCTTACACTAGAAGTTATAGTTGTTGGATTGGAGATATGTGTTAAGCCCTATATATTGTGACATTACATTTATATTATTGCAATCGTATTATCATTATTGGTCGACTAGGAACCTAATTATGTAGGCTCCATAATTGTAATTGTACCCTTTATCTATCACACACTCACTCACACACACGTGTGTGTGTGTGTACAAAACAAGATGATATGAGATGATTCCAAACTATATCTCCTTGGTGTGTGTACATACATGTATGTATGTATTTATGTATGTACACACACCAAGGAGATATAGTTTGGAATCATCTCATATCATCTTGTTTTGTATCTAAAACAAATTGTAAAGGAGATTTCCCGCTTGAAAAGTTGGTTATTCATCCTTTTATTGCATTCTTAAGGTGTTGGAATACTATCCCTTGTTGTTTTATGCTATTTTTGGGAATTTGGTGAATAACAATCTGGGCAGTGGGAAATAAAAATGGTGAGAAGCTATTAGTTTTGGTAGGAACCTTGGTTTAATTGGATAGAGAGGTCCCTTGTTATGTGTGTTGGCCCGAGAAAGAGGCATAAGGAAGAAGTTCGCGTGCGCAACCAAGGAAGATGTGCCACGTGCACGACAGAAACAAAGGAAGACTGCGAAGGAAGCAAAGGGCCCACACAGGAAGAATAGAGAGGTGCGCGACAAAGGAAAGGCAAGCGTAGAAGCGCGCAAGTGATAACAGCTGGAAAGTGACAGATACAGAATCCAGATCATGGCCGTTTATGGCGGCGTAAGCCTGCATCTACACACATACGAGAGAATATTTGTAAGTCAAGCCGATAGTGCCTTGTGTCAAGTCATGATCACCACATCTGTAGCCTGAGCGACGGCTGATGGTGACAGTTAACCGACTGCCGGTATGCAGCAGGCCCTACGGGGTCATGTAAAATAATATAAATAGGAGGGATGCAATAGTGAGAAGGTTGGATTCAATTGGCTTGTGTTGGCTTTCGTTGGCCTTAGTTGTTTCTCATCCACTGTGATTGTGTTTTAGGTCAGTTTTCTGTAATAGCTTTGTCTGTTCAGTGGTAATCCAAGGAAGGATCATCATTTTGATGTAATGTTGTAGGGATCAAGGAAAAGGAGACTCAAGAAGAGTCGGGTAGCGATAGAGGGGTTGTTGAGCCGCGGATCTGGCTGCTGTGTGTGCATACCGCTAGGAGTAGGTGTAGAGTAGAAGAACAAACCAGAGAGCATGAGAACCATAAGTCTGAGTCTTAAAGACATATCACAAGCTCAGTCTGCATCCTGCAGACTACAAGGTGCTGTATACTTTTCTCATGCCAGATGAAGAGCACCTTGGCGGTTTTTCCCAGATGGGTTTCCATGTTATCTCTTGTGTATGAATGAATGATTTATGTGGTGAATGTTTATGTGAATGGTTTTTCTTTGCTTTCTGTATAATGTTAAATGTTGTTTAAATATCTGATGTTATTTTGTTATCAATAGGCGAATGATTGGACATGTTTCCTTGAAATAAAAATGTATATGCCGACCTATATGCTTTTGGCTTGAGTCACGACTTGGGTCATAGGTCCGATTGGTATGAGTCAGCTACGTCGCACAAGTTGCACAAGTTGTGAGGTGGAAAGGAAGGTCAAGTTGCACACGATGACATATATTTGTGCTTAGTCGTGCAAGACTGAATCCTCTGTCCAACCATCCTGTTGCCTTCATTGAGCCTCCTTGGCTGCGAGGCAAGGGACTATAATCCCTCGACAATCGCGAAAACATGGTTCTAGCGGTTACCCATCTAAGAGATATCTTGGGTGAGACTGTGCCTGCTTTGCATGTGTTTCCAACAGGGCTTGCTCTGTCCGGCTGATATCTTGGGTAGTTGTTGGATCAGCGCTGTGCAGAACCTGGGTCGCATGAGTTAGGAAAAGTGGCCAACAAATGGTTCCGTTTCTGGGACCTTATTAATCAAATCGAGGGAAATGTTGTGGCACCCAACGAAGAAGGAGATAGAAGACTGGCTGGATTCTAAAACACTGGCATTCACGCAAGAAGAGAGTGCAGGAACATCGTTGAGCACAGAGAAATGGATAGATGAATATATATACTCTGATATTCATGAGATTTTCTTTGCTGAGTTCCCCATTTTACTACACAAATGGTTATTAAGATTGGCGACTAAACAGACCAATTTCCATAGAAGGGAGATTGTTGAGTGGAGCGACCAGCTGGTTCATGAGGTAACCAGTGTAAGTAACTCTCTTTCTAGAGTTGTTGATTTTTGGGTTGATAGTATATTGCAAGGATATATTACTGAGTTTGCAGTAGATACTATAACCTCATATAATGAAGCTGAAAGAAGTTTTTTCCAAGGACCACGAAGGAGATACTTGTTAGGTATCAGTACATGGATAAAATTACTTGCCTATGAGAAGGGTATTTTGCACTTGAGTAGTTGAGTCGCGTGCCTAGAGGGAGGTTATGTCGCAGACAACCAAGTAAGAACACGGGGAAGGGTATGTTGAAATGTTCCCCAGAAGAACATAACCTGAACTAGAGGTTGGAGGCCTAAGGAGTGGGAGAAGATTCAGATCAGGAAAGAGAAGGAAAACTGGAAGGGGGCGATGGAATGCTAGTTCGTTTAAAGGAAGCAAACATGAACTTCATTCATATGAATACGAACGGTCTTATGATGAATAGGAGGACTACAACCTGATCTCATAAGGACCTGAAGACCCTGAGGACTTTGAGGACTCTGAGGAGACATTGGGATCAGAGCACAACTACATAACACCAACAATATCACCTGAGACAAGATCTAGAGTTTCATCCCCTGAAAGGACCTCTAATATGGATAGCACTAGTCCTGGAACTAGTGCACAAGGAGGTATACCCCGTTTGAACCCTGTCCCAGAAGATCCTAACACCAATTCAATGGCTACGACAGACGTCCGGTTACCTACATTTAATGGAAATGGAACGGAAGACCCCGAACGACATTGGTTCCTCTGTGAAGCTATTTGGATGGTACGTTTAGTCCATAGTGTAGACATAAAGAATACACAGATGATCACAAACTTGAGGGGTCGTGTGCTAGACTGGTTCATAAAGTTCTGCGCTGCACCAGCTGGAACACCGCAGAAGACCCTTGAGGAGATTCGAGCTGCAATGATCTCTGAGTTCAAGAAACCTAAATCAGAGTCATAATGTATTACCGAAATCAAAGAGATCAAACAAGCTCTAGCAGAAACGGTATGGGGTTTTGACCAACGGTTTAAAACACTGATGGCCAAAGTAAGCTTCCAAATGTCCGCTGTACAACACAAAGAATTGTTTATTGTTGCACTGCTACCACACATCCGAGGACTGTTGATGCAGTAGAATATTGAATCATAGATAGAAGCACTAGAACTGGCAATGAAGTTAGAAGCCTCACCCATTGGCGACGGTGCCGCCAGAATGGTGCAGATCTAGTCGCAATTGGCCAACCTAACAATACAACTTCAAGATATCAAGAAGGGTAAAGAAGCACAAGAAGACTTGTGGTGCACAAAATGTAGGACGGACGGACACACTAAGGATAATTGTTCGACCTTCCTGACCTATGTCGCTTCAGGTGCACCTAACCCATTAAACGACCATGGGATACCATGGTGTCGTATATGCCAGTTAAGAGGCCACCGTGATGAAGAATGTTTATATTTGCAAAAAGTTGTATGTACCCTTGCAAACCTATTTTGTAAATTTTGTGAATCAGTAGGACATGATGAAAAAGACTATAGAGCATACCAGCTCTTGAAAGAAAAGACAGTCGACACGTACTTAATGAAAAATGAGGGGTTCACTTAGGCTGAACAGGCGCAAGCCTCATATCAACCTGCGCAGTTCCCACCTAACCAGTATCAACCATAGTATGCGCTTTAGCAGTCATACATGCAGCAAAACCCCTATCAGCAACACTATCAGCAGAACCACTACCCAGCACAACAACTTCACCTGTAGGGAAGGGGTGGCGGAAACTTCAGAGGACGAGGTGCAAGTTACATGTTATAACTGTGTACAACTGGGTCACTTTTCTAGAGATTGTTTAGATCCTGCCAAAACCTGTTCATATTGTAAGGGACAAGGAAATAATGTCGAACAATGTCCTCAACTGATCGCAAAGTGGCAAGCAAGGACCATTTTCACACCTAACCCTCCACCAAACCTGAACCCAAATGGAAATTCCAATGTCCAGATGATCGTGGCTGAACCACGAGACCTGAACATCACCGTCATAACTCGAGGAGGTGCGACGACTAGAGTAGACCAAGATAACCCACAAGAACAACCGCAGCCACAAGTGACGACATCGACACTGAAAAGGGAGCCGCTAACCATCCAGAAACAAAAATAAATATTCTGGGATGTGCAATCAGAATTTATAAACATAGAAGTACCATCGACCTCTACGAAAGTCAAGGACACGCCTGAACGGTTCAAACATGTATTGTAGAAGAACGCCCCACCAAAGATTAGTAAGCTAAGAATCTTTCTGTCCAGTTGTTTAACACCAATGCAAGACACAGATGCTATTGCAAAGCTGCAAGCAATGATAAATGAGATTCTTGTAGAGCCACAAATGGAGAAGAAAGTTAACCAAGTACAAAATAAATGTAAAACCGACCACGAATTGAGGATGAATGCGCAGATAGGTAACTATGACATGGACTATATCATCTTATATCTGGCTTTAGATGTCAATATTCTAACGCGAAAAACTTGGGAAAGTATGGGCAAGCCATGCTTGGATTGGTCTCCTATTCAGTTGCAACTTGCTAATCAGGCGAAGGTCCTACCCATTGGCCGACTGAGCAATGTAACTGTTGATGTCGAAGGATTGCGCACATCTGCAGACTTTGAGGTCATTAACATTGCAGATGACATGAACCCTTACCCTCAGACTATTTGGAATAGAATGGGCCATAGACAATTAGAACATCATCAATTTGAAGAAAAGGATTCTCTCATTTGAAGATGAGGAAATGAGGGTAGTATCGACCATTGATCCATTTGAGGGACAAAGATACGTCAAGCCTGTCTATAATGAGGGGCAGGCTGACTATATTGATCAGATCTACAATGTTACAACTACGCAGGAAGATTATACTAGTCCAATAGCAGATGGAAACCTGAAATGGAAATGCTCGAGTTCATGTACATATGATTCAAGAGAGGATTTAGAGAATTGGAAAAATAGATTACACGAAGTCTCTATGAGAAGGTGTGCAAGAGTTACAAGATTTGTGCGACGGGTGGAGACTGAGTCAAGAGAATTACCCACCTATGAGAGTTTCATACACACCTTGGATATGACACCTAAAACCTGCACTACCTCTGAGGAGTTACGACAAGGAGCAAAACAGGTTGTGCATACAGTTGTACTTGTTGACAACCACCCTACAATTGATGTTGCAGTTCAGAAGGAAAAGGGGAGTATAGTTGAAGAGATCCCTAACAAGGAGGCTAATATTTACCAACACAGTGCAGCTACTCAACAAGACAATATAACTAGAGACGCAGGAGATAATCCAATTAACATCAGTAGGCCAGAAGCAGTTGAAGCAGTTGAAGATCACAGAATAATACAAAAGTGTTCGCAGGTTGAAGCAGTTGTAAAGATTGCAGATCTCCTGCAGGAGTACCAGATCCTATTCCCTACCAACTGCTTAGGAAGAAGGGGAATGGTGGGAGACTTAGAGGGGATGAAAATACCTTTGCGACTACAGACTAAGCCAAGTTAGCAATGACAACCAGCATGGCATGATCAATATATCAGCATGAGGCCATCTATAGAAGGAAGACTTGTCCTACAGTATGCCAGCAGAGTATTCAAGCAACCACACAAACTAAAGACACAGTGGCTAAGGCCATATACGAGTGCACATGTTATTGATATGGGCACAACACAACCCTATAAGATTCGATGGTACCCATGTCGCGAGTTTGGTGAACGTCAGTTGCCTAAAACCTTACTACGACATGTGTAAAAAATAAAATAAAAAAAGAGGCCAAAATATGTAACCCACTCTATTGTAGGAGTGTGCCAGAACCAACATAAAAGCACGAGAAATAGACTGCACAAAAATCCAATTCATCACACAACATCAAGCAAGGGGAACAAAATGCGGACAGTCCGGGAAAAAGCAAGACGTGGCAAAAGAAGGCAAGAAACGGGAGTGACATGCTGGCTAGCATTAAAACAACGAATCTTTGACATGGATGCGGGCAGCTATGACAGCTACGTGACATTAATCCAACACAATGTGAGGAACAGGGTGATGTACTTGTTAATCCCACCACCTGTCCTTGCAATAACTACCATAACTAGCCTGACATGTATAACCCGAAAAGCCAGTCACAGAAATTAATGAGGAAGCGTTGGAAACAACAACTTAGGGAATTGATTCGACTTCAACCTCCTATCAAATGATGATTGAAGGATGCCGAGGGCTAAGTAAATATTTGACTTCCCCATCAAGTAGTTTTTATGTATACTGATCACCAGAGCCAAGGCATTGCAGAGATAAACCTTGTCGTCTATGTTCAATTACGTCGACACCCATGGTAATTAACATTCCTAGTGAGAGTGAGGCATCATATGCTATATCATCTCTTGTTGCCCCATTTATGAGGAAGTAGAAATACAGTCAAGCGAGGGTCACCAACCGCAATAGCCACCAGAGATCGATGCAATGGAAAGAACACGAAAGAAACAAAGCAGACAAGATGGTCATGCTACTATTCCAACTCTTGGGTTGCATGCTATCCTAAACCCAGTTCAGAGAATACAAGTTGCTCTAGGACCGCAACAAGCAGCTATGGCACCTGACAGAGAGTTGAGGTAGCCCAGTGAGACGCATCCGGGAGAGGTGTCTACATGACCACCATCGAAGCAAAGGAAACTTAAGGCTCCGACCGTTCCAGACGAGCGGGGAAAGGAACCTACTGGCGAGCAAGCAAAAGATGTCAGAAGTGAAATCTTGCTACCACAGACAGAGCCAGAGGTCGGGCAGGTCGACCCAAATTTCCCTTATTACATTTGACGAAGAAGAGTTGATGCAGCACAGACAGATATTCCGAAGAAGGCGGTGACTACTCTGGTAGCACCACGGATCCCTGTCGGCATGACCTTGCTGCACGACATCCTGCCCCAATTGGATGTATTGATGTTCTAAGACTTCGACACTTGACAACAAGAAGGGTTGCAGATAAAAGACTGCATGGGCATAACCCAGGCCACTATATGTGATGCCTAGGTGATCAAGCCAAAGAATTGGGCCGAGGGACTTGCCATGGTAGGTCTAACCAACATGCTGTTCATGCCTCACTTTGGCGATAGCATACTCGTCAATACATACGTGAAACAATTACTGGTCTGATTCCATGGAGGATACTTATGGCTTGATCAACCATATCCGGTTAATGCTGAGTTAATTGCAAGGATAATGGGTCTCCCAAGCAAAGGAAAAGATCTTATGCCTTACCTGGCTAAGCACAACACTAAACCCATTAAGCAGAAGCATGGCCTTCAGCGAGTGGGCCAGGGTTACTTGCTTGGGCCCATCTAGGACAAAAGTGTGCGTATTGCTACAAATATCTTATCCTGTAAGATGTTCCATAAGATGATACCCACACAATGTTTGGCAGTAGTAGTGGAAATTGCAGATTTATGTGCACTAGGAGAAAAATTCAATTGGTCGCGATACTTGTTAAACACGCTTATCAACGACGCGATGCTGGATCAATACAAGGAAGATCACAAATTCCACTATTCCTGGTTACTAATCTTGATTTCGTCCACTGTATGGACTGACCCTCCAGACTATGTGCAAATGGATGTTCCACTATCTTGCCTAGGTGCAAGGTACTAGAATCTATGGGAAGATAAGGCAGATAGCAATCATTAGAAATATAACAACATTGCATTCTTTATGCACACAGAGGCGCTGCGTGAAGTTGTCTGGCAGTCCCATAAGATTCGCGTCGCAACTGTGCACAGGTATGCTACGTTCATCAAGTTTCAGGATGATGCACATAATATAACCATGCTTCCAACAAAATATCCGCTCCAACATATACCACAAGCGAGCTTTATGGTGACAGAGGACGATGTGGATGCAATTGTCAATCTTTGGCCGGAGGAATGGCGCGACCCACTTGCAGAACCGCTGCTTGAAGGGCAGAACACAGAAGAACCGCCAATTCTCCAAGTTAATAGTGAAGAGCATGAAGGCGACAATATCCAAGACGATCCATCGTAAGAGCACATCGATGATGATGATGATATGTATGACTCAGACAAGCATCCATCAGAGCAGCCGTCAAGTCGAGATCAAGCGCAGACGCAGACCGATGTGCAACCAGAGGAGGGCCAATCATCTCGAAAGAAGCAGAAAGCTGATAGAATGACAAACACGAATACGCTAACTGAGGATGAGCTACAAGAACTTTCCAACGTTGTTGCTAAGGTTACGCAAGATAACCTCACCAGTCTATGGGCGCAACAAGTAAGCATTTCTACCCAAGTCCAGGACCACCTCAATAAGCTGATAGCATCCATTAACAATATCAAAGAGACTGTGGAGGCCAAAACCTATGGTGTTGATCCTAGCGTTCCACTAATTACACCAACGTTAGTGCCGCTGATCAAAGTGCTGGTTCACAGGAAGGCACTAGGAGCGGATGAAGAGACAAGCGTAGGTCCTGGTGATATCAACACCGAGATAGACTTCTCCAAGTTGCTCTTGGAGGAAGTCTATAACATTCAGCAGGCAGTCGCAACTGAAATTCGATTAAGAAAAAACGCTGTTGCTTACCAGGCAGCAAAGCAGCAAAGGAAGGCCAAGTTACGCAAGTCCCTGTTGAAGATAAAGGAGTAGGAACTGCAAGAACGCATCACCCTCCTTGCTAAGAAAGAGCGGGAAATACTGGCACGCGACTAGAACCACGTCGCACTGGTGGATTCTATCAAGAATGCCATTGCAGCATTTCCACCAGGGGCAGGACAAGAAGATGAAGACTCCCTAGCTAAAGTTGCCATGCTCACAAAGATCGCGCAGGATCTTTGGCAACAAGTGGAAGATATGCAAGCCCGACAGATGCCAAGCACACCCCCAGAGGTGCTTGCGGAAATAAGAAAAGCAACGTTTGAAGCTGCTGAGAAAATAAGAGAAGGTGAAGCACTCTACGCCAAGGTCGCGAATGCTGTTGCGACCATCTGGGGAGAATTACTCGAAGATGACACAGCTAAGAAAATAAGGCAAAATGCGCGGGAGGCAGATGAGAAAATCAGTGCTGTAAAGGCAGAAATGAGGAAGCTGCCCCTCCAACAGAAGGTCATTAAAAATGCAGAGATCAAAAGGATGCAATAGGAAATGCAGACCCTTTGTGAACAAGAAAAATCTAGGGAATCCAAGTTTGAGGCATTCCAGTCGGAAGCCAAGTAGCTCACAGACCATATTCAGCTGGTACAGCAGAAAATTCAAGGCATAGTGCAATCGATCGAGGCAGACTTGTTGGAACATGTCCATTCCGATCGTGTGGAGTAGTTGGCCGTGCAAGCAAAGGAAGTTGTGGAGGAAGTTTCCAAGGTTGAAATAATGGTGCAGACATTCCAAGACAAGGTTCGTAATGCTACTCCTCCTGAGCTGGCGTCAACAGATTAAAATAGTGCAAGAAAGTAAGGCCGAGGCGCGTAGCCGAAGCAAAAAAAAATAAAAATTGAACCAACAAGGAAGGGATCCATAGCGCAGCATGCGCGAAAAGATGAGGTGGCACCGAAGGAAGAAGTTGCACATAAAGCATGGTGCACTTAAACCACCACCAAACCAGCTATGAGAGAATGGTGGTAGAGTCCCAGACAGCTGGCAAGCCCCGACAGACCGTTAAATACATCAAGATTCCACAAAGATTTGGCGCTTGTGGTAGGACAACAACCCAGGCGCATCAGGTGTGGGAAACTCTGTAACGGTGACCGTCCAGCTCATCAACACTCGATCATGACTTTTAGTACGGAGAAGTGATGACATCGGTAATCATAGCAAATCTAAGAAGAAAATCTGATAATCCCGATGAAGGTCTTGTCATAATAATGCACCTGGATAAGCCTACACGTCAGATGATCCGATGCTCCTCCTATAAGATCGGGGCGCCCCTACAAAAAGAATACATCACTTGAACGTGCTTCTTGAGCACCAGTTACAGTTACAATTGGGTTGGGGAGTGTCATGGTGAGCTGCCTTGCGGGCTAAAGCACTTGCTGCAACCTTTAGTGTGTTGGTTATATCCAGATATGGGAATAAGAAAGACGATAGTAGTCTGCAAGTTAATTCGACCCAGCTAGAAGTATCTGGTGAAGTCATCCTTGGCTATTAGTAGATCAGTAGATTAGCAGTCTTGCTGATGGCACCAGAATGGACTCCGGTAGGGACCAGAGTTCTTGCCCAATTTGACAAACTCTACATCGTAAGAACTAAGGTCCCTGTCATCTTTCACAAAGTCTGCAGGATTGGCAGGCGGGCTCATCTTCCAGCAATCCAGGCGGGATCTCCAGGTGTCAACAGACCAGGGAAGGGCCAAAGGGCCAGTTACGGCTTGTACTTTATGCTGCTCTAGTGAAATTTGTGAAAGTTTGGTGAGTTATTCACCTCGACCACCCTTTCTTGCGGGGATTTTCTAGTTTTCAATATGGACAAGTCTTCAAAGTCCATATCTATATCAGGAAGGGTGGTGCAGAGCCAGATGAAGAAAAGATGAAATCAAGGAAGAACAGGAAGAGAAGAAGTCGCAGAAAGCACGCACAAAACCCCAGGAGCATGAGAATGGAGGAAGAACCAAGGCCACCCAGATTCTCGTGTCGGAATGGGACACTAGCCACCCTTGGTGAAATTGGAGGCAAAATATGATAAGATGATGAAAGAGTCCCAGAGCAAAGACAACATTACTGTTCGCTGCGAGGTTGGTCCCAATAAGAAGAGTATAGCTTACTTTGTTGTCCCAAGTGAACTTGGAACTTGAACCCTCCATTATGAATCTCTCGATGGCGCCAAGAAAGAAGCTGTATCGGTGTGCTAACCTTGGAAAGCATCCAAGTATGGAAACAAGCTGCGGTGTAGAAAACATAAAAAAAAAGGAACAAGGTGTGCAAGCTAAGAGATAGAAGAAGCTGCACAAGATTTTTTTTTTTTGGAAAAGGTACCGTGCCGAGTGCACCTCTTCATATCTCCCTTGCTTTGTGGCTCGGGATGAGCTACATGTGAGTGTTGAGAGATTTTTAGCCTAGGAAAGAGGCATAAGGAAGAAGTTCGCGTGCACAACCAAGGAAGATGCACCGCGCGCGCGGCAGAAACAAATAAAGACTACAAAGGAAGCAAAGGGCCTGTGTAGGGAGAATAGAGAGGTGCACTGCAAAGGAAAGGAAAGTGCAGAAGTGCGCAAGTGATAACGGCCGGAAAGTGAGAGATATAGAATGCATATCATGGCCCTTTATGGCAGCGTAAGCCTGCAGCTACGCACATACGAGAGGATATTTGTAAGTCAGGCTGATAGTGCCTCGTGTCAAGTCATGATCACCACAGCTGTAGCCTAAGGGGTGGCTAATGGTGATAGTTAACTAACTGCGATATGCAGCCGACCCTGCGGGGTCATGTAAAATAGTATAAATAGGAGGGATGCAATGGTGAGAATTTTGGTTTCAGTTGGCTTGTGTTGGATTTCGTTGGCCTTAGTTGTTTCTCATCCATTGTGATTATGTTTTAGGTCAGTTTTTTGTAATAGCTTTGTCTATTCAGTGGTAATCCAAGGAAGGATTCCATTTTTATGTAATGTTGTAGGGATCAGGGAAAAGTAGACTCACGAAGAGTTGGGTAGTGATAGAGGGAATGTTGAGCCGCGTATTTGACTGCTGTGTGTGCAGACCACTAGGAGTAGGTGTAGAGTAGAAGAACAAAATAGAGAGCATGAGAACCATAATTCTGAGTCTTAAAGACATATCCCAACCTCAGTTTGCATCTTGCAGACTACAAGGTGCTGTATGCTTTGCTCATGCCAGATGAAGAGCACCTTGGTGGTTTTTCCCAGATGGGTTTCCATGTTATCTCTTGTGTCTGAATGAGTGATTTATGTGGTGAATGCTTATGTGAATGGTTGTTATTTGCTTTCTGTATAATGTTAAACACCGTTTAAATCTTTGATGTTATTTTGTAATCAGTAGGCGAATGATTGGACAGGTGTCCTTGAAATGAAAAGGTATATGCTGAACTATATGCTTTTGGCTTGAGTCACGACTTGGGTCGTAGGTTCGACTGGTATGAGTCAGCTGCGCCGCACAAGTTGTGCCTATTGCGAGGTGGAAAGGAAGGTCAAGTTGCGCATGATGACATATATTTGTGCTTGGTCGCGCAAGACTGACTCCTCTGTCCAACCATCCTATTGCCTTTGTTGAGCTCCTTGGCTGCGAGCCAAGGGACTATAATCCCTTGACAATCGCGAAAACATGGTTTCGACGGTTACCCATCTAAGAGATATCTCGGGTGAGACTGTACCTGCTTCGCAGGTGTTGCCGACAGGGCTTGCTTTGTCGAGGCAGTATCTCAGGTAGTTGTTGGATCGACGGGTTGCGCAAAACCTGGGTCGCGCGAGTTAGGAAAAGTGGCCAACAATGTGTATGATGTATACAATAAACCCAATACATTTTATATGCTAACACCTTCAAGAACAAAAGAAGGGCTAAGTGCCTCACCTGCAATTAATTTCCCTGAACAAGTAGTTGGACTGAATGTCAGAGGAAAATAAAAAATATATTCTTCATTGTTTTTTCCACTGAATGGAGTGGTTAGGGAATTGATAAATATATAGAAGTGAAAGGATGAGTGAAAAAACAAAGTCCAGATCACTATAGGAACAATTGAGTTGAACATTGTTCACAAAGGATTTCATGAGGCACATTTATTAGGGATTCAACACAAGACTAAACATATTGTAAGAGAGGGCTTACCTACAGAGATGGAACTTCTTGTTAAATATTCGGTTGTTCCTAGAGGTCCCGCTACAAGATGTAGTTAGAGGCCGAGGATTTAATTGTATGTTTGAATAGTGAGTTTGTAACACATTCTTCAAGATGGAGATAGTGCTTGATGAGAATGTTGGAAATACTATTGATTTAGAGCTCGAGAGGGGTGGTGCTCTAGTGAAAGCCACTTTGGAATGATAGGAATTGCATTCCATAACTCCTCATATTTTCTTAGAAGTAAGTGGTGGCATGATCCACCCTTTATCTTACCAACATCATATGTATTTCTGCTTTAAGTGTGGTCTACTATACAATGTGGAACCCAAGTTTATTTTGTCAAGCCTAGATGTTCCTCATCATGCCATTATTCAAAAACTCACACGAAAGAAAATCACAGAAATTGAAGTTTTTATATCTATTTTGTCCAAAATTTCTAGAGGTGCATAGGTTCTTCTAGAATTTGTTTGACATATTGATCACAATAGAAAAACATATCGTTTGATCATTCTTGATAGGCACGAGTGGTATGCAAAACCTAAACTATACACTCGAGATGACATGAATGACTATAGAATTCTTCCTTACCAATATATAAATGAGATAATGAAGGATATTAAGGCCAAAGAAAAACAATGGAAGAAGCACAAATCTTAAAGTTCCTCATGGTTTCTGATGATGACCATCTTGTGATAAAGTATGGACTTGAGTCTTGTGGTAAATAAACACATATTTCAATATCAATTTCTGATTTCGTGATCAAGACTATTGTTTTATTTTTTCAAATACCATGATTATGGGTTTCAATTCACTCTAAGTATTATACCAGAAAGCAATGAGGTAAACAAAATAGGAGGTTCGTTTGAGGTTGCTATAATCAATCATGATGTAGTTTTTTTTTATGCCTTTGAATATGAATATGGACACAAAATTTTATATATTTTTTACCCATTTGGAGATAAAAAAGGATCTCAAACTACTTTTCTATGTTAGGAACATTCCAAAATTAATTGTTTTTGGTCTCGACGGAAATTTTACAAAAGATAACGTGAATAGTATGATGTCCATCCATGGAGCCAAATCTTATTCATTTACAAATGCTCATGTTCTAATAACATGGAAAATTTTAAGGATCCATTATCTTTTTAAAGTGTAGAAACCTTGGTAAATCTCACTAATTCCTAAATTTTCAAGCATAAAATGTTGGGCGATATTTTTCTAAAAAGATTCAAATTTCTAATGGTTTTATATAGTTTTTGGATAATTTTGGCCAATTTTAGAGGAAAACAAAATTATCCCATGGAATTTAGGCTTATCAAATTAGAAAAAAAGAAGGTGACAAATCTTTTTGTGGAAAAAGGTAAAAAATTAGCCCATGAGCTAAATTTCGCCCCGAAAATTTTCTCTAAAAAGTAAAATATCTAGTAGTGAAATCCCTTAAGGAGATAATGTTGAGGGGGCATGCACACACCATTGTATTGATATAGAAGAAATGGTTCATATGTAATCAAGGTGATGAATAAATTAATCATTTGAAAAATTATAATCATAGGCTTCTAACAAATATTAAGAAATTAAAACACAAGATTATTTCTGTTAGATTTTTATCATTCAAGCTAGCATTATGATCTTAGGATCTTTAACTGAGAGAATAACATGCACAACAATAAACACAAGAGACAAGAGACACAAAGAATTTTCCTCGGGGAAACCATAAAGGAGAAAACCCCTCAACTTCCTCAGAGATATAATCAACACCAAAAGTAAGACCCGAAAACATAAAGATGATCTCCTGACAACAGTAGTCTCTCTCTTGTGCCAACAACTTCTCTCTCTCACTCATGCGCCCCAATGAGTGAGTGTGTGTGTGATAAACAGAGAGGCTCACTCTCTATTTATATTCTTTCATTCACTTAATTTCCACTCCAACATGTCGTCCTCACTTAACAATTACTTACTAGAGTCGACATCTCTAGGAGAGTCTAATAACCCTAGTGCCCCAGAACTTGTGGGGACTTTGCCCCTCTGACCAACAAGGAGGGTTATACCTCGACTTACAATAACTCACCTAGGGCTGACTTCTCTAGGATAGTCTAATAACCCTAGGGCCCCACAACTGTGGGGACTTTAACCCTTGACCAATAGGAGGGTTACCCACAATGACTTGTTTACATTATTGAATCTCCCGATAGGCACATCGGGGCATGAAATGACTTCAATACATTACAGACACTTCCCGGAATAAACATCGGGGTACAATACATAAGATATACAGGTGAATACATTTCGAAGTTACAATTACATCAACACTGCCTCTTAACTAGGAAGGTATTCTCTCGACACAATTTATCAGCACAAGTCTTCTTCTTTGTCTCATCTCGATCATCATTGAGTTCTGTTCATCTTCATCTTCATCAGAATCTAGATCATCACTTGATCTGGATCATCATCACTGGATCTAGATGATCACTCAATCTGGATCATCATCACTGGATCTGGATCATCACGAGATCTGGATCATTACTACTGGATCATCATCACGGGTGATATCTCATGATTCTTCTCATCACAGGAAGTTCTATAGAGCCAACCCTTTTTCATGCTGGTTGTAGGCCTAGCCTCCATGTAGATATTTTCCAGCACTTATATCTGACCCTAAGTCAGAATGGCCCGCCCAACACTTATATCTGATCATGTAGGAACCAATCCTATAATCATATCAGAAAGGCATGCCCAACACTCACATATGACCATGTGGGAACACATCCCACAACCCTGTCAGAAAGGACCAGCACTCGCATCTGACAACCAATGTCAGAAAGGCCCAGCACTTACATTCGACCATGCGAGGAACCAATCCTCCATGCCGAAAGGGCCCTGCACTTACATCTGATCATTGTAGGAACCAATCCTACAATCGCCTCAGAATGGCTTTGCACTTACATCTGATCATTGTAGGAACCAATCCTACAATCGCCTAAGAATGGCTCTACACTCACATTTGATCATGTAGGAACCAATCCTACAGTCACATCAAAATGGCCCTTAGTCCCAGACTGAGCTTTCTTAGTAATTGACCAGGTGCCTCCATTCCAAGAATGGCATTCAACACTTATAACTGATCATATAGTAACCAATCCTATAGTCACATCAGAATGGCTCAACACTCATATCTGACATGCGAGGAACCAATCCTCTCATTATGACAGAATGGCTCAGCCCTTACATCTGACCATGGAAGGAACCAATCCTCTCACCATGTCAGAATGGCTCATGGACTCATCACTTCCCTTTGGAGGGAACCTCGATCTAGAGAACGCCAAGCTTCTCCCTGAAGTACTCAAACTTCATTTTGGCTAATGGCTTTATCAACACATCAGCTATCTGTTCATTCGCCGCAACATACTGGAGCTTCATTGCTCCCCTCTGCACCATATCCTTGATATAGTGATACTTGATCTCGATATGCTTCGACTTGTCATGGAACACCGGGTTCTTTGACAACTTCACACAACTCTGGTTGTCGCAATATATACAAGTAGCATCCAACTGGAGATCAAATAAATCAGATTGTAGCTTCCTCAGCCATACTACCTCACAACTAGCTGAAGAGGCTGCGACATACTCTGCTTCAGCTGTACTCAGTGCCACATAGGATTGCTTCCTACAAAAGCAAGAGATCACACCTGATCCCATACTGAAGCAACACCCTAAAGTGCTCTTCCTATCGATGGCACTGCCTGCCCAATCTGAATCAACATAACCCTCTAGGTTAATCTTCTGATTCGCCTCATACTTGAGCCCATAATCAACTGTACCCTTTAGGTACCTCAGAATATGCTTTGCAACCATTAGGTGAACATGTCTCAATGTGTTCACAACAAAGCACATATTTTGTCTCGTATTCGTCAGGTACATCAATGAACCAATCATCTGATGATACATCGTAGCATCAACCGTCTTTGATGAAGCAACACTCAATAGCTTCAGGTTCGATGCCATAGGTGTGGTCATGGCCTTGCAGTCTATCATCCCGAACCTCTTCAGGATCTCTACTGCATACTTCCCTTGTCTAAGGGAGATTCCATCTGCCACACCTCCATGCCTAGAAAATAGTGCATCGACACATAACAGGAGCATCACTGGTCTTCTGCCTTCAACCTTGAAGCAAAGGTTGGAATCCGTTTACTCTCACTAAAGCCTAGAGTAATTAGTAATCTATCCATCATGTCATACCATGTTGAACCTTAGGATCTTCTGCAGTCACTCCCTCTGAAGCATCATACTCCTTCTGTCTTCTGTACTCTATGCACTAAATCATTCTCTACTAGAGTGACAAGTAGCTTCCTCTGCTACTAGTATTTTGTGTATCCATCTAGGGTCACTGGATACCAAGATCCTGTATCTTGAAAACATTCTTCTCGCACCCATCTGTGAGCTTGTCATCTTCTATAGGCTTTCATCTTCAACCTTGTAGCAAAGGTTAAGATCTTCATCAAGCTCATCATGTATGTGTTATCCCATGGGTGTCATCTAAGCTCATACAAGGCCTTCTTTCATTTGCACACATGATTCTTCCTGTCATCTGTCTAAACTCCCACTAGCTGCAAATTTCTCTTCGTAGTTTATAGCTTCTTTTTATGAGAAGCCTCATGCTACGAATCTTGCCTTGTATCCCACGATGTTTCCATCTACTGCATGATGGAACTACGAACTTCCCTTCATGTATCGATACTGCATCTTAGACATCATTCTTCTTGAACTGGTATTTCCTTTCTTCTTGGTTACTTATTCATAGCTAGAAGGTTATGCATCAATGATGTCGTTGCATTTGTCATATTATTCTTTATCTGTCGTCACTTTTTCTTCGGAACATGTCTCATCCTTCTTTGCTTGTAGGTGATTTTACGCGATCTTTCCTACAAGTCAAATACATTTGTATGGTTAGAAACATTTCAAAAGGAATATTCATACTGTCAAATTCCTATGCATAAATATATGATCATGCAACTACTTTAGCCAATACAACATTCATCCATATCTCATTGAAACTTTCTAGATGCCTTCCATCTCTACCAGGACAATATTGAGATTGTGCACTAATCCAATATGTCAGCAAAGAGGTTTCATTCTAGATAAGTAGCAATGGAGAGTTGTATAGCACCATGACCTACTTACCCATCACATGCATATAAGTAGTATAATGTCATTAATGTAAACATTCTATCATGCATAATACATTAACTGAATATAAACAAATGCATAACAAAACAATATCATGAAATGACAATTGAATACTTATCTTTATTTGTTTCGTAGGTAGACTCATTCTTGAGCCTTCCGCTTCATCATCTTCTTCATTCATCATTTCTTATCCAAATGCTAAGATGGATAAGAGTTTATTCAAGAGTTGAGTCCTTCGTATACCTCATCGCTTGAGGGATCTTCTTTGGATGGTGAGAGATTTATCTTCAGTTGCTCCCATCTTCTCTTCTCTTATTATGAGTCGAGCTTCTTTTTCTTGTGTGCACTCTGAAAGTAATCACTTCCTTTCAGCACACATTCCTTGAATGAATGAATCCCATGATCCTGGGATTCCATTCAAGGTGATTATCACTACTTCTGCATTTTCCACTTCTTCTTCTACCGCTTCAAGTTGTTCTTTGATTTGAGAGACCCTTGTAAAGTATGAATGTATGGTCTCTGCTTATGGATCTTCACATTCTTCAACTGGTTTCTTAAGGTCATATTTCGATTTGTGTTCTTCCCTTCAAATATATTGGTCAAGGAATGAAACATCTCTTTTGGTGTCTTTAGGGAATACACTTGTGGTATAAGGTGATTCGTGATTGAATCAACAATGATCTTCTTGGCCTTGACCAAGTTCTTCTTGTGTAAGGCTTTTAGCCTCATCTCCCTCTAGAATTGGAACCTCTCTACTTGTGTAGGTGTCCAATTCATTTTCTTTAGAGAGATCATATAATTCCATGCTTGGAAGTTGTGAAATTCACCAAGATTATCATCAAAGCTATTGTGATAGATCATTTTTGAAATGATAACCTCAAATGAAAATAACAAAATATTAGATTTTACCGATTTGAGGTGTCCGTCCTGGTTATGGAGCTGGGTGATCTAGGGTTTTTCAGAGAAACCTTAATTTTCAAAACTTGCAATATTTCAGGTCTGATTGGATAGAAAGATATATCTCTTCAAGGCAAGTTGTTCAATGTACTCCTTTTCTGAAAATAGTGGAGGGAAGCTCCCGGAATAGGAAGCCCTAGTTTACCAATTTCTTCTGCAGAAATTCCTGCTACTGTTTCTGCGGTATCTCTGACATTAAAGCTCCTCTGTGTCTAATACTTTGCACTGAGGTATCCTCACCTGTCCCTATTCTAACACCACATGTTTCATCAGAATTTGTTTCACCAATTGAGACTTATGATAGTTTTCCCAAGGTGACCTGTTTCAGGATTGTCCAACATAGCGAGGTTGTACGGATTGCCACCTGTCACTGTTTCCTCTTCTGGGTCTGAAACTTGGACCATAGAAATTACAGTCCATTCCCTTTCTGTAACATCTTCAAAAATTTCATTTGGACCTTTGTAGCCCTAGATATAGCAATCCTCCCTAGGTGTCCTATTTAGGGATGAATCCTAGAAGAGGTTGGAACCCTAACTTGGAGGGATCATATCTCCTAGAATATAGCAAATATAAGGATGAATTTTTGGGACATTGTAAATCAATATTTTATATTCGTCTTGTGAAAGTTTCAGCTCCTGATAATTCTCCAATCCCGAGATATAGCGAACGTACCAAAACATATCAGTTTTATCATTTTAGGGTTTTTCCAGCTCGGGGTCAAACTAGGGTTTGACTTTCTCGGAGTTTCACCCAACCAAAAATCTTGACCCAGGTCTCTAAAATTTGATTTTGACGAGGAGAGAAATCCTATGCTGGGCTCACTCAAAATTCCTCTTCTGTAAGAAGTCCTAATTTCCCGCACCAAAAACTGAAAATGTCCGGAATCAAATTCTGCTTCGACAGAAAGATGTGCCCTTCAATGGAGAGTCAGCCTAGCATAATTTTGCTGATGGATTGTGGAGAGAGACCCAAGAATTAAGAAGCCCTAGCTTCTACAGCTACACAATGTCTTCTTCGCAGGTTAGCTATGATATTATGTTATATTTTTATCATTCAAGATAGCATTATGATCTTAGGATCTTTAACTGAGAGAATAACATGCACATCAATGAACAAAAGAGACAAGAGACGCAAAGAATTTTCCTCAGGGAAACCATAAAGGAGAAAACCCCACAACTTCCTTAGAGATAGAATCAACACCAAAAGTAAAACCCAAAAACATAAATATGATCTCCCGACAGCAGTAGTCTCTCTCTTGTCCCATCAACTTCTCTCTCTCACTCATGCGCCCAATGAGTGAGTGTATGTGTGTGATAAATAGAGAGGCTCACTCTCTATTTATATGCTTTCATTCACTTAATTTCCAGTCCAACATGTTATCCTCACTTAACAATTACTCACTAGAGCCAGCATCTCTAGGAGAGTCTAATAACCTTAGTGCCCCAGAACTTGTGGGGACTTCGCCCCTCCGACCAACAAGGAGGGTTATCCTTAACACAATGGTGGGGACTATTGCCTGAACTTATAATAACTCACCTAGGGCCGACTTCTCTAGGATAGTCTAATAACCCTAGGGCCTCACAACTGTGGGGACTTTAACCCTTGACCAATAGGAGGGTTACCCACAATGACTAGACATGACTTGTTTACATTATTGAATCTCCCGATAGGCACATCGGGGCATGACATGAATTCAATACATTACAGACACTGCCAGGAATAAACATCCGGGTACAATACATAAGATATACAGGTGAATACATTTCAAAGTTACAAGTACATCAACAATTTCTACCTCGTTAGCTGACAAGGAGACATCTATCGACTCAATTAAGTTGAAAAAATAAAAAATAGGAAGTCAAGTGTTCTTACAAGTCAAATTTACTTGTCGTTTCTCAATAAAGGGCTAGGAGTATATATCAAGTGGAGAAAATATACCATCAGATAAGCTACCGGGAAAAAATAGTATTTATATCATGATGGTCAATCTCCCATGCTTTGAGGAGGAACCATTTCGAGAGGGGGTGACTTGTAATATACATAAATGAAGCCATATGTTAATTGTTGATAAATAATTATTGTAATCATTGTAACAAGTCCACTCTTTACGAATGTCACAATTTCTATACTTTGGGATCATAAATAGGCAAACTTGCTATCTTTTTAATAATCAAGTTAGAATTAATAATAAAATATATACTTTTATATATGGTGGCCTTCACAACCTTACATAAAGATTATGTGTTTTATGTCCTAAAGCAAAAGAGAGAAACTATAGTTTTTAATTGTGTGTTCTTTGTTTCCAAGGGGTTCATGAGAACTAGTCTCTAGGCCTAATTTTAGACCCTAATTCTCACAGAATCTCATTTTCATGAAACTTCACTTACTAGATTCACATGAGAGCCTTAATTTCACTTACTAGATTAATAAGTTATATTCAGAATGCTAATTTTTTTTTTGGGTAAATGCATAAAGGAGGCCATGGTTTTGGTTATTGTAGATTTTGTTACTATTGGTTCAATTTTGTATTGCCATTTTTTTTGAAATATAAACTATTTGAAATCCCCCCATAAGTAGTGCTTTGACATAATGTATGCAATTGATTTTGTTTTTATTATATTTATGTATGAGGTTTTAGTAGAAAAACTACTTTATTTGTTCTCAGTTAAGTTTCTATACAGTTTGGATTGGTGCTATGTGTCAGAACTAGATTTTGTTCTTAGTTTATTTGATCTTTTTGTCCTAATTTTCAACCTTTAGTTTATTTATGAATTTACATTTTATGTTGGTTTGAGGAATTTTTTGACAATCAGTAATTTTGTTGGATTTTATGCTTTTAATGGTTGAATTATTTCATTATTTTAGTCTTAAGGTTTGTATTTTGGGCTTATTAGTTAATATGTACATATTTAATCTTTCAAAAGCTTATAATAAAATTCATTTCAAGTATGATGCTTTATTACTAACCCCTCTTTTAAAGCATTGGTTAAAATTATGCAAAAGAGGATTCCTATAGCGCATGAGCGAAGGTTAAAGAACGATAGCACTACAAGAATCTCATTTTGTTAAATCATGGCAAATAATGGTGCTGCTGAGTAATCAAAATTAGAAGGACCCGTTTTACACCTGCGAGGACAGAGTGATACGTGTATAGAGCTCAGTAATCATTGTGACAAGTGTATGAAATGATAAAAGGGGTTTGAAGGAGGATCGTGGCCGTAGGAAGCTGAATTAGTGAAATCCCTTGAACACATAAGATTGCGTAGCTTCAAAACCCATTAATGATAACAACAGTTGAACGAGCAGTTGCCAGCATTATTGAATATCGTGTGCTCACCTGTCATGTTTTAATTTGACAAAATTATTGAAGGAATTGGGGGTAGTCATGGCCGTTGAAGAGAGAAATTTGGAAGTCTGCTGGACACATATGAAGTCAGGAGAGTGCATGTTCAACAGTTTATATCATCATCGTCACAGGTGTGCAACCAGATAGAGAAATCATTAATTCAATTGTGATTTTCACTGACAGAGGGTTAGTTTGTAGGGGCAATTTAAAAATTTTGAATTTGTTGTCCCAATTTTACTCAGCTATCAGTTTCATTGCTATAGTGAAGCATTTTTCAAAATATTTTTCAACTTAAAAGAAATTCATAGGTTAGGGTTTTACTGCAGAAATGAAAAAGAGTGGTAAAACAAATAGAGTTGAGCCCATGGATACCAGCTGGGCATAATAGTTTCCTGAGTGTGCAACAATTTTTCAAAGGGATGATTGGTTTCAACCTAGAATTGTCATATAGATTTGCATAGGGGGTTGATAAGAACACTGTTTCATTTTAAACCCTCAAATTCGAACTCACCAGAGAGTTAATTGAGGAAGCCGCAAGTATAGCAGGTGAAGGAGAATTTTGGTTTAAGAAGATACCTTTTACTTTTAATTCAAGAGATTTATTATTGTTAGAGGTTGGAACCCTAGACTGGGGCAAGGGTGGTCAATTACATAAATTCAAGCCTGAATGGAGAGAGGTTATCATAATTTTACAGAGTTACATCACCCGTGAAGGCATATTTTCCTTAGTTTTCAAGTATCACATTAGATTCCTCCAACATCTAAATCAAGAGTCCAAAATGAATTTACCCTTTTTCTTTCTGAAGAGCTTGCAAAAATGTCAGATAGAGTAAAAGGGCATAAAGATCACACTCAACAGTCTATCTTTCATCATGGACTTATAAAATTGATGACATGAACCCAACAAACCATCCACTTTAAGCTGTAGAAAAATATTTGGGCTCGTGCATGTTGCATTTCCGTGATGATAATAGTAGTGGTATGTTGCAGGTTGAAAAATAAAAACCATTCAAACGCTCTGTTGAACAAATGGATGAGTTGTGGCAAATGTATTTTTATGGCTCTTCATCCAAAGAAGGAGCTGGAGCAGGTATTGTTTTGGTTTCCCCTGGTGGTCATATGATAAGTTTGATGTATAAATTGGAGTTTGTAATCACAAACAATACATCAGAGTATGAGGCATTGATATTGGGTTTAAATGCTGCAAAAGACCTGGGCATTCAACAAATTTCTGTTTATGGCGACTTCGAATTGGTTGTCTAGTAGGTAAGGGAAAAATATCAAGTAAAGCAGGATTTGTTGAAAGTATATAGGAATGAGGTATGGGACATGATTGATAACTTTTTTATTGCATTTAACATTACCTTTATTCCCAGAGATCGTAGTCAGACAACTGATTAACTTGCCTTAGTAGCCACACATTTCATAATTCCGAAAGAAAATCAGTTAAAGTATCCAATTGAAATCAGATACAGACCTTCAGTACCTGATAATATCAAACAATGGAGGGTTTTTGAAGATGACATAGAAATAAAAAAATTTCTGGAAGTGACTGGTGAGTTTTCAAATATGTTGATTGATCAAAATGAGGAGGAGGAAGTTGAAGAAGTTGATGAATGTTCAGAAAATGAAATTGCTGGACATAAAATTATTGAATTGAAAAGCAATTTTATTCCTAAAGGATTGGTCCCCCTTGAATGAATTTTTTTCAAAAGATGATACTCCTTTGAAACCAGCAATGCAATCTTTAGAAGAGAATGTTGTAGAATGTAATATTGGCATAGAAGAGCATCCTAGAATGGTGAAAATTTCAAAATCTCTTTCAGCTGATTAAAGAAACAGGTACATTAAATTCTTGAAGGAACATGTTGATGTATTTGCTTGGTCCTATGAGGACTTGAAAACTTATGACACAAGTATTATTCAACATAAAGTCCCGTTAAATCCTAATGTAAAACCTTTCAGACATAAGTTAAGAAGAATAAACCCTGCTTTATTCCCAGCCATAGAGAAGGAGGTTAAAAAAATATTGAATGCAAAAATCATTGTTCCACTCAGATACTCATCATGGGTGGATAACCTAGTTCCAGTCAGGAAAAATAATGGGGAGATTAGATTATGTGTATATTTTAGTAATCTAAACAAAGCTTCACTAAAAGACAATTACCCATTACCTAAGATTGAGCAGGTTTTGCAGCAAGTAATGGGTGCTTAGAGAATGTTAATGGTGGATGGATTTTCTGGGTATAATCAGATTGCTATGCATCCAGATGACAGGGAGAAGACAACTTTTACCACTCCTTGGGGTACTTTCATGTATGACAAAATGCCATTTGGATTAATGAATGCTGGTGCGACATTTCAAAGAGCTATGGATATAGCCTTTGTTGGGGAGAAAGAAAAGTTTGTTGTGATTTATTTGGATGACATCATAGAATTTTTACAGTCTGATGAAGAACATCTAAAGCACCCCAAACAAACCTTTTTGAAATGCAGGAAATATGGACTGTCACTAAATCCAAAGAAGTCACACTTTGCTGTTCAGGAGGGAAAACTCCTAGGACATTTAGTTTCAACAGATGGAATAAGAATTGACCCTGAGAGAGTTAAATCCATTTTAAAAATCAGTTTTCCTAGAAGTAAGAAGGATGTTCAGTCATTTATTGGTAAGATTAATTTTCTGAGATGGTTTATTCCTACTTTTGCTGAAACTATAAAGCAGATAACAACTATGTTGAAGAAAGATCAAGAAGTGAAATGGACAACAGAGGCCAAGAATTCATTTGAGAAGATAAAGAAGGCCCTTACAGAAGCCCCAATGTTGGTAAACCCTGATTTTTTGAAATATTTTCTGACTTTTTCCTTTGCATCATAGGATACAATAGCTACTGTTTTACTACATAAAAATGCAGAAGGGTTGGAGCATCCATTTTCTTTCTTTAGTAAGACTCTCAGGGATTTAGAATTGAAGTATAGTACTTTGGAAAAGCAAGCATATTCATTGGTAAAAGCATTGAAATTTTTCAGAATTTATATTTTACATTCAAAGATCATTGCTTATGTTCCTAATGCTGCTATAAAAGACATTTTGAGTTAGCCAGATTCATAAGGAAAAAGGGGGAAGTGGATTGCAAAGATTATGGAGTATGATGTGGAAATCAAGCCTACTAAGCTAGCGAAGGGACAGGGTTTGGATAAATTGTTAGCAGACTCAAATTGTGAAGCTCTTGGCCTCCATTTGCAAGGTAGGACAAAGAGCAAATTATGGACAGGTATGCAGACTCAGTTTGGTATGCTGAGATAGTTTATTTCTTATTATATTTACAATGTCCTGAACATTTAGACAAAAAAGTAGTTAGATCACTGAAGTTGAAGGCCACTAAATACTGTTTAATAGATCAACAATTACTTTGGAAGGATCCAGGAGGGGTATTGCTCAGATGTTTAGACAAGTCAGAAATTGAGGAAGTTATTTTAGAATCACATGAGGGTGCTTGTGGAGGACATAAATACTGGAAGGATACTGCTTACAAAATCTTGAGGTCTGGGTACTATTGGCATTCTCTGTTTTCTGATGTATATTAGCAGGTAAGAGCTTGTGTTCCATGTCAAAAGTTTGCTGGTAAACAAAAACTAGTGTCTTTACCATTGAAGCCGATTGTATTAATGCTCCTTTCCACCAGTGGGGTTTAGAATTTATAGGCGAAATAAACCCTGCTTCTTTCAGACAAATAGATGGATTCTTACAGCCACAAATTTTTTCAACAAATGGGTAGAATCCATTCCTACTAGGAATGCAACTGATAAGGTGATAATTAATTTTATTCAAGAGAATATTCTGAGTAGGTTTGGGTGCCCTAAAAGATTGCTGACTGATAATGCTAAAGCCTTCAAGTCTAAGGCTATGGTTACCTTATTTGAACAAAATGGAATTGTTCTGAAACATTCTACACCTTATTACTCTCAGGGAAATGGGTTAGTAGAATCAACAACTAAAAAAATTATTCAGAGCATTAGAAAGTTGTTAAGTTAGAATAAGAGGTCATGGGATTCAGTGCTAAAATATGCACTTTGGGAAGATAGGATAACTACTAAGAAGGAAACTGGTTCCTCTCCATTTCAATTAGTGTATGGCACTGATGCTGTATTTCCAGTTCAACTAGGTCTTCCAATAATGAAATTCTTTCAAGATAGCTTGGAGGAACCTAATGATATTCAAAGGAGATTTTTTTCACTTATTGAATTACAACATGAACGTGAAGCTGTAGAAGAAAAGTCTGAAATGTACAGAAAGGAAATCAAAGAAAGGTTTGACAGGAAGATTAAGGAGAATACCTTTTCTTGTGGAGACATAACTTTAAGGTGGGATGCCAGAAAAGAAAAAAAAGGTAAGCATGGTGAATTTGACAATATATGGTTTGGCCCATTCATAATTTCGAAGTTGTTGGAGAACAATACCTTCATATTGCAAACCTTGGAAGGTGAGGAATTGTCTAATCCAATGAATGGATGATTTGTCAAGCACTTTTACAACCAATGAAGGTAAAACACTTGTCTTTCATTGTATATACCGGTGTGACAAAGATTGAATAAAGACTCCATAACCCAATGGAATTTTTGCAAAGTAGCAGACATGATCAATTAGATGGCATAAGGCATTGGTATACAGGTTCTTGAAGCCTCACAAGGAGGACTTCATCCCGCAGCAAGAGCCGATGTTAGAACTAGATTTTGTTCTTAGTTTTTCTGATCTTTTTGTCCTAATTTTCAACCTTTAGTTTATTTATGATTTTACATTTTATGTTGGTTTTAGGAATTTTTTGACAATCAGTAGTTTTTGTTGGATTTTATACTTTTAATGGTTGAATTATTTCATTATTTTAGTCTTAAGGTTTGTCTTTTGGGCTTATTATTTAATATGTACATCTTTAATCTTTCAAAATCTTATAATAAAAGTTCATTTCAAGTATGATGCTTTATTACTAACCCGTCTTTTAAAGCATCGGTTAAAATTATGCAAAAGAGGATTCCTGCAGCGTAGGAGAAAAGGTTAAAGAATGGTAGCGCTACAAGAATCTCGTTTTGTGAAATCATGGAGAATAATGGTGCTACTGAGTAATTGAAAGTAGAAGGACCCGTTTTACACCTGTGAGGATAGAGTGATACATGTATAGAGCTCAGTAATCATTGTGACAAGTGTATGAAAGGAATAAATGGGTTTGAAGGAGGACCGTGGCCATAGGAAGCAGAATTAGTGAAATCCCTTGAACACATAAGATTGCACAGCTTCAAAACCCATTAATGAAAACGACAGTTGACCAAGCAGTTTCCAGCATTATTGAAGATCGTGTGCTCACCTGTCATGTTTTAATTTGACAAAATTATTGAAGGAATTGGGGGTAGTCGTGGCCATTGAAGAGAGAACTTTGGAAGTCTGCTGGACACATATGAAGACACGAGAGCGCATGTTCAGCAGTTTAGATCATCATCGTGATAGGTGTGCAACCAGATAGAGAAATCATTAATTCAATTGTGATATGCACTGACAGAGGGTTATTTTATAGGGGCAATTTAAAAATTCTGAATTTGTTGTCTCGATTTTACTCAGCTATCAATTTCATTACTACAGTGAAGCATTTTTGAAAATATTTTTCAACTGTTTTAGAAAGAAATTCACAGGTTAGGGTTTCACAGCAGAAATGAAAAAGAGTGGTAAAACAAATAGAGTTGAGCCCATGGATACTAGCTGGGCAGAAGAGTTTCCTGAGTGTGCAACGGTTTTTCAAAGGGCTGGTTGGTTTGATTTTTTCCAGAAAATTAATGGTTTCAACCTAGAATTGTCATACAGATTTGCACAGGGTGTTGATAAGAACACTGTTTCATTTGAAACCCTCAAATTCGAGCTCACCAGAGAGTTAATTGAAGAAGCCACATGTATAGCAGGTCAAGGAGAATTTTGGTTTAAGAAGATACCTTTTACTTTTAATTCAAGAGATTTGTTATTGCTAGAGGTTGGAACCCTAGATTGGGGCAAGGGTGTTCAATTACATAACTTGAAGCCTGACTGGAGAGAGGTTATCATAATTTTACAGAGTTACATCACTTGTGAAGGCATATTTGCCTTAGTTTTCAAGTATCACATTAGATTCCTCCAACATCTAAATCAAGAGTCCAAAATGAATTTACCCTTTTTCTTTTCGAAGAGCCTACAAAAAATGTCAGATAGAGTAAAAGGGCATAAATATCACACTCAGTAGTCTATCTTTCATCATGGACTTATAAAATTGATTGTTGACACAGTTCTTCAGAAAAAAGGGTAGAACGTGGGAACACTTTGTGTTTTTGTTAGGTATTCATACTCAATAAGAAGGTCAACCCAAGAAGAGACAAATGAAAAAACAACATTGCCTTGCAAAGAGATTAAAAAGAGAAATAGTTGAAGAGCTAGAGAAAGACAGTATTCAAGAAAAAGATTCAATCCAGAAATTCGAAGACTCTATGTATGAAGAGAGCAGAGGAACAATTAATGAAAATCAAGAGCAATTTTCAGAGAATATAGAAGAAAGTCATAGAGTTGATACAAAGGAAGAAGAGGGTAAGAGTTCTTTAGAACAAAATCAAAATATCACATATGTACAAGAAAGTATAATGGAGTTTCCTGTTGCAGACAATTTGCAAGCTGATAACCCATAGAGTTCGGGTGAAAAATCTAAAGAAGAGTCATTTGCAGCAGGATTAAAATGTGAGATGGTATAGTTTTCAGCTGTTAAGTATCAAGAAAAATGATTAGTAATGCTAGGAGGATTAGAAACAAGATGGAGACCTAAAACAAGAGCAAAAAACAAATTAAGGCTTGCCATGAAGAATATTTTAAATCCAAAGTTTGCTAAAGAGAAAGTGACTGTAATTGAAGACTCATCATCTCAAGAAGGATTGTAGGATGAAGAAGGCCTGGATTCTAAGCTGGTTCAGAGTAAGAAGGAGCATTTAGTAACTCAAAAGTCATCACTAGACAAAGACAAGGATGCAGAGCAACCAAAGGTTTACAGTACTGAAAAAGATAGGCCTCTAGAAGTTCTTGTAGAGCAAGCATGTAAAGAAGAGGAAGATGATGATTTGATTTTCAGAAAAATGAACATTCCATGGTTATCAGTCAAGACCTCTATAGTAAAAGAAGGACTATGCATAGATTCTGAAGTCGAGAATCTACAAAAAACAGTAAAACAATGCAAGTATCAAATCAATTTTCTGAGTGAAACAAACGAAGGTTTAGTCATGACTAACATAAGGTTAAGGGAGGACTTAAATGACATAAACACTCATTATCAGGAGTTAATTTCTATTTCAAAGGAATATCTAAGAAGAAAGAAGCAGACTCAAAATGAATTTAGGGAATTGAATCAAACAATTTAGGATTTGACCCAGCAAAATGAAACACTATCGAAGAAGGTTGAAGACTTGGAAGTAGAACAACAAATAACCAAGAGGAAATCACAAGCCTTGGAGGGTATAGCCTTGTTGGCTAAAGCAGCCAAGAAATTATAAAGATTACTATTGACAGGGTCATGTAGTTTACTTTTATAATAGTTAATAGTTTATTTTGAAAAGACAATCATCTTAGTAATAGTTTCGAATCTTAACCTAAAATTCAGTTAGTTAGTTATGTAACTGTTTTGGGATGAAACAAAGATAAAATAAATAAATCAGATGTAAGGAGGGTTCGAATTTTCTCTCAACGAAAGGCTTTTTGGTGCTGTGATATCTCAAACTAGCACTCACAACTCTTATGTAAGTGGATGACTATTTTTTGATTATATATAAATTGATAAGCCTTTTTACCTGTCATGCTGTTTCATTTCTAATCAGGTTGATTACTCAGTCTACAATTTCATTTCTTGTTGAAAGGTTTTATTCATGCAAATGCTTGTATCCTGTGGGTGAAATTAGTGTTTCAGATGTAATGTTTATGGTTTATTGGGATGTGTTTGATCTCAAGTTTATCTACTTGTGCATAATTTAGTTATGTATTAGTTTGTTGTTGTTTTTCCCCCTTTTTGATGAAGTTTTAAACCAAAACTATAAACCAAAACCCTAAAAACCAATTTTATTCTATTTCTGTTTGAGATTGTGTTAGCTTGTTCTTGTGGTAGTCTAGGAACAATTTCTAGCACTAACACTATGTATTTATCCTTATTGCATACAATATTTTTGGATATGTGCAACCAATACTTTTCCTTAATTATATTCATCTTTTAACTGAGGTTAAATTTTAAGAAGTAGATGTTCTATTATCTCTTATATACCAAATCTACCTTAAATTAGAGTTGCAAAGAGTATTATTTACATGGAGTAGTTATATATGTTTATGTGATGGAAACTACTGTTGTGCATGATATTATTTCTTCTTCCCATGCATTTTTCTTTTCTTTGATATCATTATTAATAGTTTGGAGGATGGTTATGTACATGAAAAGTTTGTAAGGAACTAATTGCCATGGTTGTATCCTCACTAGATCAAGAAGCTATTTGATAGAAGAATCTTTCATCACTTGAATGTAAACTAGAATTCTAGACACACACATGCTTCAAAGAGAATAATCTCAAATGCCAACAATTTTTTTTTTTAAACTTTTATAGTATTTGATACTCTATTTGTGCTGGTCGAGATAAAGTGGTAGTGTAGAAGAAATATAGTAGATGCAATTTTTTTATATCAAGGGTCTTGTATATGGTACAATACTCAATTTGTTATGTTCTTTGCATGTCTTTTAGCTTGGAAAATTGGAGAGTATGCTTGTGTAAAACATTGTTTTATTTGTGAAGCTTAGTGCCGTGCCTAATTATGAAGAAAAGTGTGTTGAAATATTGTAACTTCGAAGAATATTCTATATGTATTCCCTTGTGGTCCCCGATGGTCCTACCGGGAGAACCACTTGTATTACTTTGTACCTCGATGCTCCTAATCGGAAGAACTAATAAGAGTCATGAGGCAGTCCCCTCTAATTGTAAAGGTGGGTCATTAGCACCCCAGTGTGGTTACTTGAGCCTACATGTGTAACTAGAGCCTACATGATTAACTCGAGCCCACATGACAGATGAGTTAACTTAAGTGAACGGATGAATATAAATAGAGGTGTAGTGCTCCTCATTTGGAACACACACACTCTCTTGAGTAGCGCACTTGTGGAGGAGAGAAGTAGTAGGAGAAGGAGGAGGATCAGGATTTGATCTCCTTGCTGGTTTTATCTTTTACCTTTTTGGGGCATCTATATTGAGGAAGCTTTTGCTGGGTTTTTCCCTTTAGGGTTTTCCCAGGATAAATTTGTGTTGTTCTTGTGATACTGTTTCTTTTAGTGATCCTGTTTATATGCTTTTGTTATGAAAAATGAAATGATATACTGATGTCTTAGCCAAGCATATGAAAATTTAACATGGTATCAGAGCTAACATGAATAGGATAGATTTCACAAGCTACAGAATCTAGGGCTTCTTAATTTTTGGTTCTCTCTCCACAATCGATCAGCAAAAGAAGGCTAGGCTGACTCTCCATTGAAGGGTGCATCTTTCTGTCGAAGCGAAATTCGATTTCGAGCATTTTCAGTTTTCGGTGCAGGAAATTAGGGCTTCTTACTGAAGAGGAATTTTTGAGTGAGCCTGGAATAGGATTTCTCTCCTCATCAAAATCTAAGTTTAGAGACCTGGATCAAGAGTTTTGGTTGGGTGAAACTCCGGGAAAGTCAAACCCTAGTTTGACCCCGAGCTAGAAAAACCAAAGTCAAACCCTAGTTTGACCCCGAGCTAGAAAAACCCTAAATACTAAAACTGCTACATTTTGGTACATTCGATATATCCCAATATTGGAAAAGGATCAGGAGCTGAAAATTTCAAAGGCTGAAGACACAATTCTGATGTACACTGTGTCCAAAATTCAGCCTCTGATTCTCTATATTCTAGGAGATATGATCCCTCAAAGTTAGGGTTCCAGCCTCTTCTAGAATTCATCCCTAAATAGGACACTTGGGGAAAATTGATATAGCGTGGGCTACAGAGGTCCAAATTAAATTCCTAAATATTTTCCATAAAAAGCATGGACTGTACTCTCTGTGGTCCAAATTTTAGAACCAGAAGATGAAACAATGACACGTGGCAGGCTGTAGTACTTCACTGTTCTGAACAGTCCTATAACAGGTCACCTTGGGAAAATGATCATAAATCCCAATTGGTGATACAGATTCTGATGAGATTCTGATGAAACCTATGGTGTTGGATCAGGGACATGCGAGGTTACCTCAATGTGAAATTTCAAACATAGAGAAGCAGTAATGTTGGCTATATCACAGAAGCAGTGACATGCACTTCTGCAGAAGAAATTGGAAAACTAGGGCTTCCTATTCCAAGAGATTTCCTCCACTGTTTTCAGAAAAGGAGTACATTGGATAGCTCCATTTGAATTAGGGTTTCTCTGACAAACCCTAGATCAACCAACTCCGGAAGCAGGATGGACACATCAAATCGGTAAGATCTAATCTTTTGCTATTTGAATTTGAGGTTCTCATTTCAAACTGATCTATCACATCAGCTTGTTGATAAGCTTGGTGAAGTTGACAACTTCCAAGCACGGAAGTATTTGATCTCTCTGAAGAAAATGAATTGGACACCTACATGAGTAGAGAGGTACCAGTTCCATATGGAGATGAGGCTCAAAGCCTTACACAAGAAGAACTTGATCAAGGCCAAGAAGATCATTGTTGATTCAATCACATATCAACTTGTACCTTAAGTGTCTTCCCTAAAGACACCGAAGATGTTTGATTCCTTGATCAAGATATTTGAAGATAAGAACATAAATCAGAAGATGGCTTTAAGAAAAACAGTTGAAGAATGTGAAGATCTAGAATGCAGAACATCTTGAAGTAGTAGAAGAAGTGGAGAATGCAGAAGTGGTGATAGCCACCTTGAATGGTCTCCCAGGATCATGGGATTCATTCATGTGAAGAATATATGCTATAAGGAAGTGATTACTTTCAGTTGACTCTTGGAAGAAGAAGAAGCTCAACTCATAAGAAGAGAAGAAGAAGATGGGAGCAATTGAAGATCAAGCTCTCACCATTCAAAGAAGATCCCTCAAGTGATGAGGAATGTGAAGAACTCAATTCTTGAAGAACCTCTTATCCATCTTATCATTTGAATAAGAAATGATGATGTCATGAATGAAGAAGATGATGAAGCAGAATGATCAAGATGGAGTTTACCCATGAAACAAATAAAAGATAAGTATTCAATTGTCATTTCAGGATATTGCTTTGTTATACATTTGATTATATTCAGTTGATGTGTTATGCATGATAGATTGTTTGCATTAATGACTGTATACTACTAATATGCATGTGATGGGTAAGTAGCTCATGGTGCTCTCCATTGCTACTTATCTAGAATTAAGCCGCCTTGATGACATATTGGATTAGTGCACAATCTCAATAATGTCATGATAGAGATGGAAGGAATCTAGAAAGTTTCTATGAGATATGGATGAATGTTGTATTGGCTAAACAATTGAATGATGCATAAGAATTTGTCGTTATGCATATGTTTTATGAAATAGTTCTAACCATGCAGCTGGTGCATTTGAGTTGTAGGAAAGGTCCTATACAACCTCCTACAAGAAGGATGAGACTTGTTCTGAAGAACATGTGATGACAATTCAAGATTCACTGCAATAAAATATGAAGCTCCCAGGGTCAGAGACACCATGACAGAAGAAAGAGCTTCAGAGAGCGGTAGATCCACCTCGAAGGATGAAGACCACCATGGGTACGAGAGATAAATCAAGATGAAGAAAATAATGCTATGAAAGAAGCTATGATCAAAGAATAACAGTTGATCATGGGGAATGATGTATACGATATAATTTCGAGACATAAAGGAAGTACGTAGTATCCTCCATATGGATCCACAAGAACAAGTGTACAAAGCAAGGTTCATGATTTGCCTCAGAAATAATAGAATATGGCATGACATACTCTATTGACCAATATATATCAAGCATAGAACCACTTGTACAGAATGAAGAGGGAAGATGATACTCCACTTCAGGGGGAGTGACTACAGAAGATATATGAGTTTGACATAGTACGACATGATGGATAGCTTCGTGATGGATCGAGACTTTACCAAGAGTAAAGTGGGTTCCAACCTTCAAGGTTGAATGTAGAAGACTAGGATATGTTGATGACCTGACAAGATGAACTCATGGAAGATGTTATGATGAAAGAATACTAGAATGATGTTTGGGATATAGTACTCAAACCAGAAAGCAAGAATGTGGTATCTTCCAACTGGATTTGCAAGATAAAATATGTTGATGATAGAAGTAAGGAAAGACTTGTGGATAGAGGTTTCTATCAGAAAGAGGGAATTAATTCTGAAGAGACACTTACTCCAGGAAGTAAGGTACACTTCCTTTAGAACTATCATGGTAGTTTCTTCCATGATGAAGTAAAGACAAGCCTTCCTTAATGGAATGATTGAGGAAGAGTTTTACATCGAATAGTCACAAGGATTTGAAGTTGAAGACAGATGGACTCACATATGCAAGTTGAAGAAGGCCATCTATGGCCCGAAGCAAGCTCCCAGAGCTTGGTATGGAAGAATAGATAGTTTCCTAATGAGCATGGGCCTTGCCAAGAGTAAAGTCGATCCTAACCTTTACTACAAGGTTGTAGAACATGAACCTGTCATCCTGTTATTATATGTGGATGACTTATTCTTGACACGGAATGAGAAACAGATCATGGAAAGCAAGAAGAAACTAGCAGAGGAATTTGAGATGAAAGACCTTGGGTTAATGCATTATTTCCTAGGTCTGGAAGTATGGCAAAGTTTAGAAGGAATATTTCTCAACCAGGGAAAGTATGCGGTAGAGATATTGAAGAGATTCAATATGTTGGAATGCAAAGCCATGGCCACACCCATGGACTCCAACCTGAAGCTGTTAGCTGATGACTCATCAGAGTTAGTGGATGTGACTCATTACAAATAGATCGTTGGGTCATTTATGATTCAATATGTTGGAATGCAAAGCCATGGCCACACCCATGGACTCCAACCTGAAGCTGTTAGCTGATGACTCATCAGAGTTAGTGGATGTGACTCATTATAGATAGATCATTGGGTCATTTATGTACTTAACAAATACCAGACGAGACATTTGTTTTGCTGTGAACACCTTAAGTCAATATCTTGTTCAACCAAGATGAGTTCACCTAGTAGCTGCAAAACACGTGATGAGATATCTGAAAGGGACTATATATTTTGGTCTATAATATGATGGTAGCCATGAGTATAGATTGTATGGCTACACAGATGCAGATTGGGCTGAAAGTATCTCAGACAGGAAAAGAACATCAGGTAGATGCTTTTGTTTGAGGTTTTCTATGAGTTCATGGCAGGAAACAGTCCAGTGTTTCTCTTAGCACGATTGAAGCAGAATACATAGCAGATTACTCTACTAAGTTGTGAAGCCATATGGATTCAGAAGTTGATATCAGGTCTCTTTGACCTGAAGATGGATACTACAATGATTCTATGTGATAACCATAGTTGTGATGACAAAGAACTCTGTGTTCCGACGTAACACATAGAAATCCAGTATTTCTACATACAAGATAAGATGCAGATGATGATATTGTAGATGCAGACGATGGTGATTCAATATTTCTATACTGAATATAGAGATAATGATGATTTCTGTATTCCCATACTGAAGATATAGATGATGATGATTTCAGTATTCCCATACTGAAGATATAGATGATATTTCAGTATTTACATACTGTAGATACAGATGATGGTGATTTCGTATTTCTATATTGAATATAGAGATGATGATGCTTTCAGTATTTCTATACTGAAGATGTAGATGATGATGCTTTCAGTATTCACATACTGGAGATACAGATGGTGATAGTTCAGTATTCACATACTGAAGATGTAGATGATGATGGTTTGGATGATGATGTACTGACGAAGCCTCTGCTTCGAGTAGAGTTTGAACACTTTCGAGACAAGCTTGGTGTGGTTCGAAAAGACCTTCCCCGAAAGGGGGAGTAGTGATACTGCAGTGGGATTGTATCATCCATGGGAACTTGCCCTAAAGTGATCCGGAGGCCTCGGTCTTCGAGAATGAAGAGGGATTGTATCATCCTGGGAAATCTGTCCATAATAGATCCGGTGACCTCGGTCCTCGAGAACGTGGTGGGATTGTATCATCCCTGGGCACTTGCCCTAAAGTGATCCGGAGACCTCGGTCTTCGAGAATGAAGAGGGATTGTATCATCCCGAGACATCTGTCCATAATAGATTTGGTGACCTCGGTCCTCGAGAATGTGGTAGGATTGCATCATCCTTGGACATCGTCTTAAAGTGATAGGGATTGATTCTCCCGTTATCAATCCGGTGGCTTCGGTCCTCAAGAATGTGGTAGGATTGCATCATCCTTGGACATAGTCCTAAAGTGAGAGGGACTAATTCTCCCGTAATCAATCCGGTGGCTTCGGTCCTCGAGAATGTGGTAGGATTGCATCATCCTTGGACATAGTCCTAAAGTGATAGGGACTGATTCTCCCGTAATCAATCCGGTGGCTTCGGTCCTTGAGAATGTGGTAGGATTGCATCATCCTTGGACATAGTCCTAAAGTGATAGGGAATGATTCTCCCGTATCAATTCGGTGGCTTCGGTCCTCGAGAATGTGGTAGGATTGCATCGTCCTTGGACTTAGTCCTAAAGTGATAGGGACTGATTCTCCCGTAATCAATCCGGTGGCTTCGGTCCTCGAGAATGTGGTAGGATTGCATCGTCCTTGGACTTAGTCCTAAAGTGATAGGGACTGATTCTCCCGTAATCAATCCGGTAACTTCGGTTGTCGAGAATGTGGTGGGATTGTATCATCCTTGGACTTTAAGCCCAAAAGTGATCCAAAGACTTTTTGTCTTTGAGTTGTGGATTGCAGGTTGTTGCTGATGATGATGATGCCGTACTGATCGAAAGATCGAAGTATGATGATGATGACGTACTGATCTAAAGATCAGAGTATGATGATGACGCACTATGATGATGATGTTTCTGATCGAAAGATCAGAATATGATGATGATGATGTTTCTTTGATCGAAAGATCAGAAGTTGCTGCTGATGATGATGTTCTCTGATTGAAAGATTAGAATATGATGATGATGCTGTTGCTGACGATGATGATGTTCTTTGATCGAAAGATCAGAATATGATGATGATGATGTTTCTCTGATCGAAAGATCAGAAGTTGCTGATGATGATGTTCTCTGATTGAAAGATCAGAATATGATGATGATGATGTTTTCTGATTGGAAGATCAGAAGTTGCTTATGTTTATGATGTTGCTGATGATGATGATGTTTTCTGATCGAAAGATCAGAATGCAATGATGATGATGATGTTTCTAATCGAAAGATCATAATGTGATGATGACGAGATCCTGATGATGATGATGCCATATTATCAAAGTATGATGATGATGACGTACTGATCAAAAGATCAGAATATGATGATGAGTTGATGTTAGAGTATGATGATGTTCGGTTGATGATGATTTTGATCGAAAGATCAGAGGCTGATGATAATGATGATTCTGATCAAAAGATCAGAGTATGATGATGATGTTGTTGCCGATCGAAAGGTCAAAGTGTTGAAGATGATGTTGTTAATCGAAAGGTCAAAGTGTTGAAGATGATGTTGCTAATCAAAAGGTCAAAGTGCTGAAGATGTTGCTGCTGATTGAAGAGTCAAGATGCTGAAGATGTTGCTGATCAAAGCGGTCAAAGTACTAATGATGCTGAAGACTAAAGATTGAAGATGAAGACTACATGATGTTGAAAAGCTTCCAATGATTTATAGATGTATCACCCTCATGATGTTGATGATGTCCTCTATCTCTCTGCTATTATTGTTGTTGTTGATGTTGTTATAGAATACCCTTCTCGTTAAGGGGGAGAGTTGAAATATTGTAACTTCGAAGAATATTCTATATGTATTCCCTTGTGGTCCCCGATGGTCCTATCGGGAGAACCACTTGTATTACTTTGTACCCCAATGCTCCTAATCGGAAGAACTAATAAGAGTCATGAGGCAGTCCCCTCTAATTGTAAAGGTGGGTCATTAGCACCGCAGTGTGGTTACTTGAGCCTACATGTATAACTCGAGCCTACATGATTAACTCGAGCCTACATGATAGATGAGTTAACTTAAGTGAATAGATGAATATAAATAGAGGTGTAGTGCTCCTCATTTGGAACACACACACTCTCTTGAGTAGCGCACTTATGGAGGAGAGAAGTAGTAGGAGAAGGAGGAGGATCAGGCTTTGATCTCCTTGCTGGTTTTATCTTTTACCTTTTTGGGGCATCTATATTGAGGAAGCTTTTGCTGGGTTTTTCCCTTTAGGGTTTTCCCAGGATAAATCTGTGTTGTTCTTGTGATACTGTTTCTTTCAGTGATCCTGTTTATATGCTTTTGTTATGAAAAATGAAATGATATACTGATGTCTTAGCTAAGCATATGAAAATTTAACAAAGTGCACATTTGTTACATCTCTTTTCACTCTACGAATATTTGTATCTCCTATTTTGTTACTCTCATAATTTTTTTATGGATTGCCATAAGACCCCATCCCAATATTTTGCTAGGGATTGAGAAACTTGCAAGGGTAAGGGCCTTTGGCCCTTGAAACTCTAATCACTATTTCAAATTGACATTTTTAGTGAAGATCTCTATTGAATAAAGTTGTCATTGATGTCAAAATATGTATGTATATGTACTCCAAAGTGGTCCCCTTATGGCGCAGCGGTTACACATGGCCCTCACAGGAAGACACTTTGTGATGTACACATATGGTTCAAAACCTTGAAGAAGTCTCTAAGGTTACCCCTAATATTTGTTGAAATAAAATGTGAAGAAACCCATAAACAATGGTGTTTGGTACACTTTCCCATGAGTTTGGGGTTAAATGACCCATGGTGGAGAAGGACCTAAAGAGTCCCAAAATTGGTCTGAAGCAAGTTGGTGTCAAGCTTGAAGTACCCCTAAAATAATAAATATGCTTGGTCCACATGACCCCAAAAGTTGTGGTACTTTGGCCCATTAGACCACTTGAAGTGGTAAGGATCCCCGTAAGAAATAATGGTGTATCTACCTAGTATGATGATGTGGTCAAGCCCTAGATCCCCCTTTGGAGAAGATATGGAGTGATATTGAAGTTTTGGCAGTGTCATGATGGACTCTTGAGGTGGGGTACTAACCCTTGAGACCCCCTTAAAATATGGAGATCCAAAAATTAAGGATGAGTGTAAGGAGGCATTAAAAGAAGCTACTAGATCACGTTGAAGTGTATAAATAGAGGTAAAAATATCTTTCATCATCAATCAAGTCTCTCTTTTTACTGTGCATATTTGGAGAAAAAAGTGCAAAAATTTTTGGAGGAGCAATTTCTGGGCATCTTTGAGGATTGAGGCGAGCCATAAAAAATGACATAACTTTCTCATACAGTATCAGAATTACACAATTATTGGCTCTTTTGAAATATGGTTTCAAGAGCTATGTGATATATATATATATATACTCTTTTGGTTTCTATATTGTCTCTTCATATTGTGATCTTGGAAAATGTATATTTCATGCTTGTGGGTTTCTCTTGTGATGGCACATGTATTTCATGGATAAATCTCATCTTAGATCTTGGTATGTGAGCCTATATATTAGTATATGTCTTTGAAGTCATTATATATGTTATGGGGGATATGCTGATGGTCATCTTGGCATAGATCTGATATGGTTCTTGTACATGGGTCTCCATTGTGATGGTCATGCCTCTCATGGACTAAGGTCCATGTTGTTGTCTTGAAAAGGTATGAAGTTTGCACATGTTCTTGTGCTTATATCTTGACATACTTGATGGTGATATTAACATAGACGTTGGTGCATAATTTATGATGATCATGGCATATATATTAGTGATTTGTTTGTATAGATCATGGTGATTATCTAGACATATTGTATGATGGTCTTGGCATAGATAATAGTGATTATCTTGGCATAGTCCATGATTATGTTGTGGCATATATATCATCTCTTGGAATGTTCAATGTTTTGGAAATGTATATGATGTAAAAGTTGAGGATCCAAATGAAATCGATTGATGATTTTTTATGGGTAAATACTTGAGGCATGTACAGGTTGATTTATCATGACATATATTGAGACAGTGTGACAATGATTGCGATATTGTTACATTGACAATGGCATTGTGACAAATGAAGTGATTGTGGCATTTAGATAGAAATACAGTGATTGGGGCATTGTGACAGAGATAGTGATTGTGGCAGGTTGACAGAGGTAGTGATACAATGATACAGGTTGAAAGAGATAGTGATATAGGAACAAGGATAATGATATATGAATAGGGACATTGATATAGGTGCAGGGACAAAGATATAGGTAAAAGTATTCAGAGACAGTGGTATAATTATCATTACATATTGTTTCTTCTACTCATATTAGGGTGACAAGATGGGGTAAGGATAGGAGATTGTAGTCTCCTTTAGGTTGGTGCCTGATGATTATGAGTTGGTGCTCACCGAGGATTGGATTCCTCTCTACAGGTTGGATCCTGTGACCTTAAGGGGTTGTAGCCTCATTTATGTTGGAGATGATAAGCTAGGGGGTTGGAGATTCCTTTTAGTTGGTGCTAGAAAATTAGTGAGTTGGAGCTTCCTTCTAGTTGGTGCTGGTAAACACATTGAATGTAATATCTATATTATAAACAACATGTTTTGTGGTTTCCCCCCCTAGTACTTTGGTTTCCATATAAAAATATTGTGTACTATGTATGCTTCTTATGTGATCATGGTATGCTTATGAAATGTAAAGGTTGATAATGTATTAATGAATGTTGTACTTTGCAAGTTGTTGATATCAAGTTTTTAAAAGTAGTAAAAGGTACACATACTGATTCACCCCCCCTCTCAGTGTGTTCGGTGTGTTCGAACAGTCCCAAGAGTCTCTGCAAGAAATTTTATTTCTGACTTTGTTTTATTTATTTTATGTTATTTTGCATTTTAAAATTCCAAAGTAAAATTTAAATCAAACAAGAACCTTAGCCACTTTGTAACTATCCTTTGTTTTATTAGTATGGAATTTTTTACTTTTTTTGTGTGTAATTTAAAATCTTGAGTATCAGGTTTAATGAAATGTAGATTGTGGGAAAAATTGAATCTTGATAGGTAAGGTTAAGGATCTTGGAGTTTAGGGTTATAAGTTGTCCATATAATTAACCATTGGTTGATTGTAACATTACTATTGTGTTGCTTGTTGTGGAAAGGTATTGAGCATGATTGAAAGATTTAAACGAATGAGAGGGAGTAGAGAGTGTTAATTCCAAGCTCATTTGACTCATCACCTCAATTTTGCGAAGTGAATACTTGAACCTTAGTTTGGATGCATTGCATGGAGTATATATGGAAATGAAAATAGAGAATGGGGCCCTCATGTTTGGTGTGTCTTTAAACATCTCACCCCTTATTGAGTCACGAGTTGTTGATATATCTAACTTGTGGTTTGTTGGATATGCTCTTGGGTTATAATGGAAACCATCGACTTTGAACCTAGGCCTCAACCAAGAAATCAAACAAGTTACAAATTACCATGGTTAAAAAAAAAATACAATTTAATATTATATCTTAGAGTGTTTGAAAATAACATAGCTTATTGGTTGAACTAACCATCACGGGAGAATGTATTGATAATGTAAAGTTACAATACAAAATTATCGCTTAAGCTATTTGAAGGTTGTATGTTATGTTATCTGAGAATGTACCAAACATGAGCCTGTGGTTTTAGAATAAGGTATGTAATTTTTTTGTTTGTTATTGTTTGTTTAAATAAATAGAATAAAGTTAGTGAGAGAATGCTCCCTATGAAGTATAGAAGTTACGATAAATAGTCTTTTTAGATTGTTATTATTAAATGATATTTACTATATAGTAGGTAAAAATTTCCATGAATGCATGTTAAATATAAAACAAAATTAATAAAATGCTACATATGTCAAGTCTTAATCGAATGGGGAGGAGCATTGTCTGATCGCGATGACGACTAGGGTTTTTTCCTAGCCTCACTCTCTCTCTTCTGATGGCGTCACCACCTGATTTAGGCTCTCCTTCTTCTCCTAAATCCTCCATGCTTGTGCATGTATTGAATCAAAGTTTTTCCTCCATAATTGTGGTTGATTTAGTTCCTTCCTCTTCGTTTGGGACCTTCCCTCACACATCGATTCCAGGTTCAGAGGATTTGGTGGTAAAACACGAGGATTCCTTTCGAGATATAGTTCAAAAGGGTAGTAGTGCCCCTTTTCTCAACCGATTGTGGTTTCAAGAGGTTTTCTCCCACCCTATTTTAGTGGATTTAGATGTTGAAGAGAAAGCTATTTTTATCTCTCTCATGGGATGGTGTGTCGGTTTAATGGATTTTGGACACCTCTTGTTGATTTGTAGAAATGGGTTATCATCTCTTGGATGCCCTTGATGGAGCAAGAGATATTTCTAAATGCTTGTGTAAATGGGTTTTTAATTATTGAATTGGAACTTGAAGACAATAGGGATTTGATCCTTAGATCCAGACCTTGGTTATGGGGAAGTTCAAGATTATACATGAAGCCATTGACTCTCTCTTTTGATCCTCTAATTGGATACACTCCCTGCTTTAGTTTGGGCAAGGAATCTGAATTTTCCCTTAATTTTTTGGGTTAGTCCCTCCCTTCATTCCATTGAGAATGCTCTTGGTGGGTTCCACTTCTACAATCTAGAAACATTAAATCGATCTTGTACTACCTTTGTGAGAATTTGGGTGGAAATGGAATTCTATAAAGGGTTTCCAACGGAAATAAATATTGTTGGATCAAAATTTTCATTTACTCACTAACTTGGCTGCAAACAAGTTAACTTCAAAGGCAGAGCTTGTTTCCAAATAGATAATTTAGCAACCTCTTGTTTAAAAGTTTCTAGGAGTAAAGGTTTTAAAAAAACCCCATTACAAATCCATGTGGTGGGAGGGTGCAAAGATAATGAATCAATTCATCTACGAAGAAGAAATACCAAATTTGCACTCTCCCAAAGCTAATTCATAATTGGTCCAAAAAGAAATCAATAAGGCTTATCCAATTGAAGAACATGTTAAGTAGAAAGAACAAGTAACATCAGTTTTAGCCACTAAGCATCATGATTAGACTTTGCAAGTGCCAAAAAAGAAAAAAAAAACAATTTTAGTTCAACAAGAATCACTATTCCCTTGTTGGGAAAAGAGAATCCGTAATTTTTTTCAAAAAAATTTGGAAGCTGAGCTAATTTAGTAGAAGGAGAAGATAAAACTTCAAACTCAGGAGCCCTAGATCTAGGCATAATAGAAGAATGAACAACGATTTTCAAGAAAAAGAGGTCCTCTTCAATCTTATAGCCAATTATGACAAGGATTAGATCTCACAATACTTCCTAGTCATGTTTTGATTTTTGATTTTATTATGTAATTAGTTTATCTATATCTACTATTAGACTCAAGTTTCAGAGAGTATGCAAAAGAATAACCGAAAAAGTTGGGTTTTTCCCTCCCATGATGCAAGGAGGAGATTAGTTTTATTAGACAAATTTAGAATTTTGACTTGTCTTGAAGTTGATTTGGTATTAATAGGAATCCATGCATATTTAGATAACATTTAATCTCTATATATTGAGCACTTTCCAATTTATGCATGTTATGATATTGTCTCTTCATTGATGAACATCCAATGGACAAGTCTGAAATATATTTTGGTGGACAACAATAATTATTGTCTTTTGCATGATCTTTGAGCCATTTCTTATTATTCGGAAGAATATTGCACTAGATTATACCCTTTTGATCTGCAAAGTTGTATTTTTTTTCCATGTTATATTTTGATCTAGAGGATTCCCTAGTAAGAATGCATGGTATTACTAGTGAAGGTTTTCCCACTAATTTCAATTCATGCCAATTGGTAACTCTAGGGAAATTTCATTTTGGTGGACACTTAATTAAAAATATACCTTTTTCATAATTGATATTATGGATGAAACTATAAAACATGCTTTCATTCAACACTATAATGTAAAATCTCGTTGAACGTTAATTAGATCTCCCAAGGAATTTACAAAATGTACTTGAGATTTCAAGATATTGGAGATTGCCATATATGTTATGTTGTATTGTTTTATGTTAGCTAATTTCTATGTGATAGTAAGAGATAGGAAAAATATGAAACATGATTTAAAAATGGTGTTGAGGACATGTATCTACTTTTAAAGTGGCATTGCAGTGTAATTGTATATAAATATTAGGTACAAGCGAATATTTGCAAATAAATTATTTGAATAAGACTTATTTAATAATTATCAAACTTGCACATTTTTTTCTTAAAAGAGAAATTCTACATTTATTATATATAATAAAATTACATTTTATAGGCTTGAGTTTATATTCCAAAAAATATTCCTCGATGAGAATACCATAACAAAGGTACATAACATTATCTTTCTCTATCATATCCTTCAAACTAGTCCACTAATAAAGGGAACTACACTATGTAGTGCATCCATAAATTATCCCCAAAAAACTACCACAATATACATAAACATCTTATAAATGATATAGGCTGCAAGCCCAACCATAGAGCCAATAAAAGGGAGTATGGAGATATCCATAGGAATGTTTACCCAAAGGCTCTAGAATGTGCCGTATTCCTACAACTAGAAGATCCCATCTATTGATAAGGCATCTGCATCCTTGATCCTTTCTCTAAAAACATGAACAAAGGAGATATCGATAAAAGTGAAACAAACCAATTTAATCTCTTCAAATACCAACCTCAAAGTATAATTATCGAAACTATAGGTTTCCTTCATCTAATTTACTACAACCAAGGAGTCTCCAAGGATTTGAATATTCTACTCACCTTTTTATGTTGAAAGTGTGATTACCAACTTTAAAGTCATGAGCTCTTCGAGGTTATTTGAGCCCCTTCTCAATCCAAATTTTCAGAACATGACCATGAAATAGAAATATCATACCACCAACTCCACTGGTTGGATGATCTAGAGTAGTATTCAACCCATATACACATGTCCAAATTCTTAAAACTACTTGCAGAATATTATTCAACTACGACACTACTATATATTTTTACATATTGGCCTAATAATAATTTGAAAAAAGTGCATAGACAACTAAAACAAGAGAGAAATAAGTGGCATGGTGACCACTTTCCATGACCTAAACTTCATCATTGTTGCTTGCGTTCTCCTTTGAGCTGGAAATGTTGACAACTTCATGAAGAGGTTGTTGGACAAAAATGTCTTCATTGCTCTTGCTTCCAATTTGGTCAGTAAGATTGGAGTAGTTTCTAAACAAAAAATATTGTTGGCATTTGTCCTTTCAACCCTAGTTCAGGCCTTGTTTGTAGACAAGAAAGATCAAGATAATGGCTCGATGGATCAAGGCTTAGTCAGTAACACCTGCGATGCAAATGCAGTCTCACTCGAGATATCTCTTATGGGTAACTGCCAGAACCAAGTTTTTACAGTTGGGTGGGGATTTCTCCTCTCACAACACCTTACACACTCGCTTGACCGAAGTCGGTGGGTGTCTTACTTATATTATTATACACATTTAAGATATTACTCTATTTATCCATTGACAGCGGTTGAAACAGTCAATATAATTCCTTAATAGCTATTCCAACTAGAAACTATGCGACAAATGTATACAAGAACTATTTATAAGCAAATACATGAACACTTTTTCATAACATACATTCATGCGACACAAATACATTCATTAAATACACATTGACACAATATTTAACGTGGAAACCCATCCGAGAAAAATCCCAAAGGCGCTCTTCTTATGGCATGAGAAAAATGTGTGCCTTTCGTTTGCACCCTTAGTGGTAAACTCTATTATAGATATTATTCTACACTCTATACAGACTTCCCTTTCCTATCATGCTCTCTGGTCGCAGATCTCTGAAGTTTTATGTCCTTCATTTTGCTATTGATCCGCACATAGCTTAGATCAACTCACTCTTCTCTTTGACTCTATCGTCGATCCGCACATAACCTGGATCAAGTCACTCTTCTCTTTGGCTCTTCAACTCTTCCAACAAACATAGACTAACTAGGAAGTAACAAACAAAACTAATCGACTGGGAAACAATAGGTTATGAAGTAAATAACCCGCATACAACTTGGGTTCTTCCTTTTATAGACTCTTTACATGTTATTATCAGCCAAATTAATTTTGTTAGCCGATAGGATGCCATTCCTATTCTCATACATTCCAGTTACAACTGTTAGTAGGAACTATCGACCCAAAATACAAATATGCTTTATTCCCTAAAACAAGTGTGACTCTAGATGACTTCCTACCCACGATCTCTTGAGTTGTCCTTTTCAACTGATACACGTCGTCTATCGTGGTCCTTTTGTCACGACTGATATCATCGCATATTTCCCTTCTGTCATGGACTTCTTCCTTTGAGGTTGCTTCTGTCACAACTTTCCTTATGTTGATACTTCTTCTCTCTTATCTCTTCCTCTGTTACAACTTCCTCTGTCGTGCGACCAAACTCTTCACATTCCTAGCAGGATTCTATCTGAATTATTCCTATCTACTCATATGGACAACAAGCCCCCAAAACTCACCTATGGCTTGTCCTAAGCCATGTTGCGCTACTCCAAAAATTCTGTAGTTGTGACGAGTTTGGTTTAAAATTATTGAAACATTTTCACTATCTCCTCCGTCTCTCGTGGAACATCCTCTTCTGCCTTCTGCAAGTTTTCCACTATGTTGGAACCGATGTGTTCCACCTTACAAGTCCCTCGACCTCTGTTGCTCATTGCACCTTATGATCTATAGGTTGAATGATGCCTATAATTCTTTCTGCTTCAGCCTGCAACTTTGCAACTTTGTTAGTCCTATGTTGCTGTTGAGTTCGCAGTGCTGCGACTTGCTGTTTCCAGTTTCTTCATTTCAGTAGCCGTAGCCATTCTCCCTGCTAAGGGAAACTTCTTCATTTCATTCTTCAGCTGAGTTGCTTCTATCTTAGCAGTGCACAACTACTCTAAGAGTTTCTATAGCTTTGCGTCGTAAATCGATGCTTCCCAAGTCTGAGAAACTTTTTCAACAGCCTTGGTACGCTATGAATCTACCTCTTCTATATTCCTCGCAGCTACTGATGCTATTATACTTCTTTCCTTGGTTTGCAAAGTTACGGATTTCGAGTGGTATGACCAACAAGAGGGAAAAACTCATCGACACCACCAATTATGTTCTAAAATTCTTGGAAAGCTGAAGATGAAATCCCAGGTACTTGGCTGTACATTCTTTTCTTTGACTTCTTCCTCCCCGTAGGAAGAACATTTCCATAAACCATTCTTCGTCGTCGATGAAATATGTCATCTCATCTTCTTCCCTTAAGTAATCATCGCAAAATATATCTTGAGCGTCTTGCACAGTTGATGGCGATGTTACAGGCTCTCGTTGTTGTTCGTACTTATCCGAACTCTGGTTTGTAACGACGAATTTTACCAATGGATACTTTGCATTCTGGTGGGTGTACCTATGAGTGCGTCTAATGGTTTAGGTGGAATATGATGAAACAAGTCTCAGACATTGAGAGCGGGGGGGTGAATCAATGTCTGTTTAAAACTTTAATAATATCTTACCAAATCACTTAATCTAATCAGTCATATATATTATGAACATAAATATACATACGAAGAATAAATATCAATATCAATTTATTTTATTTAATAAAATTCTTTTTTACAAATTACAATTTTATCTAGACCCAGCTAGATGGAGAGACCCAACTCTCTTACAAGACCCAGCTTGTAATGAGGAATCCAATCCTCATTCAGGCTCCAACCTGATTACAGACACCAATCTATTTGAATGAACACAAGGTTCATATCAAAGGTAGTATATCCACCTAAATATTTATATTTTATCCACCGTGATACCTTTAGACACACTCTGACTTCAAATTTATATATGCTTCAATAGTCTTGGAACTTGAATCATCATGACTCTTAAAATGATATGATATCCTTTTGAAAGGGGACATGTCTCTTCATTAAGAATTTAACTAATGTAATAATGTGATTCCTCCTTTGTTTTCTTTTTAAATAAAACATCATGTCTTTATCTTTTATAAGACATCATACCTTTTCACAATACGTGTCTCTTTATGTTTTATAACATATCACTTAAGTTTTTATATTGTTCTTCTTAACAACATGTCTTTATGATTTATAACATATTATTTAAGTTCTTAATAATAATAATAATAATCTATTTTTAAGGTCACCGCCAAGCGAGACACCAAATTGGTGTATGAGACCCCCTTGTTTGTGGGACAAGGGACCCCCCTCTGGATTTGAACCCGTGACCTCCTAAGAGGAAACACATGCTCTTAACCATTAGGCCCACTCATGTTGTTATTCTTAACAACATGCAACTTATTAGAGTATTACTCATCATAAAACTTCTATTTGCACATATAATGAGCAAATACCATGGGCTTCTAAATACCATGAGAAAATACATCTTTAGCTTTTTCATCCATTTTTACGGAACTCCCTTTTTATTTCAACCTCACTTTCACGTAATTTTTTTTTAAAATTTTTTAACCTTCCTTTTTAATTTTCTTTTAATACTCATTAACTTTCTTTGTTTTTAATCTTCTTTTTAATTTTTTCTTTTCAAATAGGACTTCATTCTTTTCTTGTAATGCTTTGGAATTCTCAACATATGCAGAAATCCTTTTATAAATTATGTTTATTAATTTCCTGTAGCTCACTCTTTTATTTCACCAAGATTGCACATGAATACTTTTCTAACTTTTGGAGGACTTATATTTTTCACATCTTGACCATCATTTAAACAAACTGAGAGTATGACTAGGTAACCACCTTAACTAGGAACAAGACCATGTCACCTTAAAACCTTACTGACAAACACACAGTCTCTGGCAGTCACTTTAAAATGGTCTTTCAAACTGGTCAATTCAACACTTAGTCGATTTTGTTAGACCCTAGTCATTACTGTGCCAAGAGGCATTTTGGTAGGCTCATATCTTTGTCATCTGATCATCACTAAGTAAACTGAAGGTATGGTTGGACAACCAGTCCACTAGGAAACAAGACCACGTCATCCTAAGATGTTACTGAGACACCTGAGCTTCTGACGAACATCTTAAAGTGGCTTTTAAACTCTTTTTCTAACATCAAAACCATCTTCTTCCCATTTTGGCAGACTTCTATTTCACACATGTTAACACTTCGAAGAAAACTAAAATCATGAGTGGATGCCCAGATAATCAAAGAATGGACCCATAATATCTGATGAATTTATAAGTTCAAGACCGACTCTGGCGTGCATTTCCAAGTGGGCTCTCAAACTCTTGTTTTTAACTCTTAGTCAAATTTTCATACTTTTGAATATGCAAACTAATGTTTTTACCTCTTTTGGGAGGTTGATATTTTCCTCATGTAGTCACAATAAGAAATACTAAGAGAATGGATAGATAGTCATTTCATCAAAGAACATTCTTATACCTTCTTATGAATTTATCATCACTCAGACAAGCTTTGGCAGGCATTTCCAAATGCCTCTTCAACCTGGTGATTTGACACAGCCAATTTTAGGACTTCCTCCAAAACTTAATCTGAAACCCCTTTTTGGCAGACCAATAAATTTTTCTCTAGACATGGTCAATAATACCTAAGGCCATGGTTGGATATACAATCCAATATGTTACAAGACCCCCATGTTCTTCGTGCATTTACTCAAACCAATAATTTAGGGCGGGCATCTTTCTGAAGCGATTTAGTCTTTTTTTTCTTGCTAAACCCTTGTTTTTGGCAGGTCCATAACTTCTGCCTCACGCACTTCTAGGACAAACTGAAGACATGGTCAGGTAGGAAAACCATTTATCTATAGGACCCCTATGGGGTGAGGGAATTTATATTCTCCTATAAAGTATGGCGTGCATTTCTCGAAGGCAGTTTTTACTAATTTCCCCTTACTTAGTCATTTTCGTGTTTTTCACCAAATTGCCATATTTTTCCAAAATGATGTCATATTGCTATAATGTCTTCATGATATCTCCAGAACATCATCATCATCTATGTCATTCCATGTCATAATTTCCTCCACATCACATATTGACATCAATGCCAACAAATTCATTTGCCATATTGCCAACAATCTCCCCCTGTGGCATTGATGGAAATACTTTTCATTTCTCCCCCTTTGACATCAAGGGAAAAGGGTTGAATGACTCCCCCTGACTTTGATCACTAGTACCCATTTTTTCATCTATCCCTTTTCACATGAGTGAAGATCAATGTGCAATTAAAATTTGCATTTGATCATAAGGTCTGCTTAATCAATTTGATCAAACTAGGGTTGATTTAACACATCTTCCATGGTTGCAAGTTGCTTTCAAAAACCGACCATTACTTTTCATCATATTGACTTATCACATCAATGATAATGAATATCTTTTCATCTCCTCAAATTTTAATATTTTTACCTCTCTTGTTGCTGTTAAAATACTTCATTCTGTCTTCAAACGTATAATCCTCTATTGTATTCTCAGGTAAGGATATGAGTTTATCTTCAAATAATGCTCTCTTTGAACAACAAAATAGACATATTTTTCTTTCAAATTGGCTCCACTAACTTAGTGCTTCTTCTTAAACATGTAATACCAGTTAACCAAGAAATGCTCTTTTTTTTCATAACATCCTTTCTTTTTGGAAAATCTTATCAATTTCAAGGATTGAGAACTATCTTTACTTTTCCACTTTTTAGAGACACTAGTTGCTAACCTATCTAAAATTAGATACTAATTTTCGATCCAAGTCATCTTTAGGTCTTTAATTCCATTTTAAATCTTGACCTGAAGCAACTAAATTCTGACATCTAATAAGGAATCTTTAACAAAGTAAAAGAGTCATTTCCAAGTCTTCTTCAACACTTGGATTTCTTCAACCATGGAGTGGTCATCATTTATAGAATGAGTGTCTTCTTCTAGAGATTCATTTCCATAAGAGTCACTTGTTTTGGCATGAGGATTAAGACCTCCTGTCTTTGGTCTCCAAACTTTCTTTATCTTCTTCTTTGGACTTGTCTTTCTTGAATTCTTATGTATTTTCTCATATTCCATCTTTAAAGACATGTCATGAGGCATCTTGCTTTCTAGAGTTTGAATGTCGTCTCTTTTAAAATCCCTTCTTTGACTCCTTGGAGCATTCTCCTTTTGATTGTATTGTTTCTTTGGATTCATGCAATTTTGTGCTTTGTGACCAAAGTCTTCACAATTGAAACACCTTATGGAGTGACAAAACTTTGTTGTATGCCCAACAAGCTTGCATCTCCAACACTTTATATTTTCATAAGAACTCTTTTGAGTTTTCTTTTCAAAAGTATCACATTCCATTGCTTTGTGTCCATGTTTGTGACAGGAGTAGCAATAACTATTGAAGGTGTTCTCATATTCCCATTTCACAGAAGAATACTGATCTTTTGAAGATGCAATACCTTCTTCAAATTTGGTTCTGGGGTCCAATGGTTGACTTCTTCGTCCTATTTATACCCTAGACCACTTCTATCATGAGATGATCTTTGTTTACTCCAAATTTCATCCATAATGGCCGAGCCATTATCTAACCCATTCTCTTTATTTCTCTTGTGTGGAGAGATGTGTTTGGGCTCAACGTAGTTCTCTTCCCTTTTTGCTTTTAGATCAGCCTTCCAGCACTGAGCTGTTCAAATACAACCCGCTTTGATACCAATTGATGAAACATGTCTCAGACACTAAGAAGGGGGGGGGGTGAATCAGTGTCTGTTTAAAACTTTAAAAATATCTTACCAAATCACTTAATCTAATCAATCATATATATTATGAACATAAAGATACATATGAAGAATAAATATCAATATCAATTTCTTTTATTTAATAAAATTCTTGTTTACAAGTTATAATTTTATTTAGACCCAGCTAGATGGAGATATTGAGCTCTCTTACAAGACCCAGCTTGTAATGAGGAATCCAATCCTCATTCAGGCTCCAACCTGATTACAGACACCAATCTGTTTGAATGAAGACAAGGTTCATATCAAAGGTAGTATATCCACCTAAATCTTTATATTTTATCCACCGAGATAACCTTAGACACACTGTGACTTCAAATTTATATATGCTTCAATTGTCTTGGAACTTGAATCATCGTGACTCTTAAAATGAAATGACATCCTTTTGAAAGTGGACATCTCTCTTCATTAAGAATTTAACTAATGTAATAATGTGATTCCTCCTTTGTTTTCTTTTTAAATAAAACATCATGTCATAACTTTTCACAATACGTGGCTCTTTATGTTTTATAACATATCACTTAAGTTTTTATATTGTTATTCTTAACAACATGTCTTTATGTTTTATAACATATTATTTAAGTTCTTATATTGTTATTCTTAACAACATGCAACTTAATAGAGTATTACTCATCATAAAACTTCTATTTGCACATATAATGAGCAAATACCATGGGCTTCTAAATACCATGAGAAAATACATCTTTAGCTTTTTCATCCATTTTTACGGAACTCACTCTTTTTTTCAACTTCACTTTCACGTAATTTTTCTTTTAATTTTTTAACCTTCCTTTTGAATTTTCTTTTAATACTCATTAACTTTCTTTTAGACTTTCTTTGTTTTTAATTTTTTCTTTTCAAATAAGACTTCATTCTTTTCTTGTAATGCTTTGGAATTCTCAACATATGCAGAAATCCTTTTATAAATTATGTTTATTAATTTCCTCTAGCTCACTCTTTTATTTCACCAATATTGTACATGCATACTTTTCTAACTTTTGGAAGACTTATATTTTTCACATCTTGACCATCATTTAAACAAACTGAGAGGATGAATAGGTAGCCACCTTAACTAGGAACAAGACCATGTCACCTTAAAACCTTACTGACAAACACATAGTCTCTGGCAGTCACTTTAAAATGGTCTTTCAAACTACTCAATTCAACACTTAGTCAATTTTGTCAGACCCTAGTCATTATTGTGCCAAGAGGCATTTTGGCAGACTCATATCTTTGTCATCTGACCCTCACTAAGTAAACTGAAGGTATGGTTGGACAACCAGTCCACTAGGAAACAAGACCACATCATCCTAAGATGTTACTGAGACCCTTGAGCTTCTGGTGAACATCTTAAAGTGGATTTTCAACTCTTTTTCTAACATAAAAACCATCTTCTTCCCATTTTGGCAGACTTCTATTTCACACGTGTGAACACTTAGAAGAAAAGTAAAATCATGAGTGGATGCCTAGATAATCAAAGAATGGACCCATAATATCTGATGAATTTATCAGTTCAAGACCGACTCTGGCATGCATTTCCAAGTGGGCTCTCAAACTCCTGTTTTCAAGTCTTAGTCAATTTTTGATACTTTTGAATATGCAAAGTAATGTTTTTACCTCTTTTGGGGGGCTGATATTTTCCTCATGTAGTCACCATAAGAAAATACTAAGAGCATGGATAGATAGTCATTTCATCAAAGAACATTCTTATACCTTCTTATGAATTTATCATCACTCAGACAAGCTTTGTCAGGCATTTCCAAATGCCTCTTCAACCTGGTGATTTGACACTTAGTCAATTTTAGGAATTCCTCCAAAACTTATTTTGAAACCCCTTTTTGGTAGATCAATAACGTTTTCTCCAGACATGCTCAAGGAGAACTAAGGCCATGGTTGGATATATAATCCAACATATTACAAGACCCCCATAATTTTGGGCGCGTATCTTTCTGAGGCGATTTAGTCTTTTTTGCTTGGTAAACCCTTGTTTTTGGAAGGTCCATAACTTCTCCCTCAGGCACTTCCAGGACAAAATGAAGACATGGTCAGGTAGGAAAACCATTTATCTGCAGGATCCCCATGGGGTGAGGGAATTTATATTCTCCTATAAAGTATGGCGTGCATTTCCCAAAGGCATTTTTTACTAATTTCCCCTTAGTCATTTTTTGTGTTTTTCACCAAATTGCCATATTTTTCCAAAATGATGTCAAATTGCTATAATGTCTTCATGATATCTCAAGAACATCATCATCATCTATGTCATTAGATGTCATCATTTCCTCCACATCACATATTGACATCAAATCCAACAAATTCCTCTGCCATATTTCCAACAATCTCCCCCTGTGGCATTGATGGCAATACTTTTCATTTCTACCTCTTTGACATCAAGGGAAAAGGGTTGAATGAATCCCCTCGACTTTGATCACTAGTACCCATTTTGTCATCTATCTCTTTTCACATGAGTGAAGAGAAACGTGCAATTAAAATCTACATTTGATCATAAGGTATGCTTAATCGATTTGATCAAATTAGGGTTGCTTTAACACATATTCCATGGTTGCAAGTTGCTTTCAAAAACTGACTATTACTTTTCATCATATTGACTTCTCACATCAATGATAATGAATATCTTTTCTCCTCCTCAAATGTCAATATTTTTACCTCTCTTGTTGCTGTTAAAATACTTCATTCTGTCTTCAAACATATAATCCTCTATTGCATTCTCAGGTAAGGATGTGAGTTTACCTTCAAATAATGCTCTCTTTGAACAACAAAATAGACATATTTTTCTTTCAAATTGGCTCCCCCTAACTTAGTGCTCCTTCTGAAACATGTAATACCAGTTAACCAAAAATGCTCTTTTTTTTCATAACATCCTTTCTATTTGGCAAATCTTATCAGTTTCAAGGATAGAGAGCTATCTTCACTTTTCCGCTTTTTAGGGACACTAGGTTAGCTTTTTAGGGACACTAGTTGCTAACCTATCCAAAATTAGATACTGATTTCCGATTCAAGTCATCTTTAGGTCTTTAATTCCATTTTTAATCTTGATCTGAAGCAACTAAATTCTGACATCTAATAAGGACTCTTTAACAAAGTAGAAGATTCATTTCCAAGTCTTCTTCAACACTTGGATTTTCTTCAACCATGGAGTGGTCATCATTTATAGAATGAATGTCTTCTTCTAGAGATTCATTTCCATAAGAGTCACTTGTTTTGGCATGAGGATTAAGACCTCCTGTCTTTGGTCTCCAAACTTTCTTTATCTTCTTCTTTGGACTTGTATTTCTTGAATTCTTATGTATTTTCTTAGATTCCTTCTTTAAAGACATGTGATGAGGCATCTTGCTTTTTAGAGTTTGAATTTCGTCTCTTTTAAAATCCCTTCTTTGACTCCTTAGGGCATTCTCCTTTCGATTGTATTGTTTCTTTAGATTCATGCAATTTTGTGCTTTGTGACCAAAGTCTTCACAATTGAAACACCTTATGGAGTAACAAACTTTGTTATATGCCCAACAAGCTTGCATCTCCAACACTTTATATTTTCATAGGAACTCTTTTGAGTTTTATTTTCAAAAGTATCACATTCCAATGCTTTGTGTCCATGTTTGTGACAGGAGTAGCAATAACTATTGAAGGTGTTCTCATATTCCCATTTCACAGAAGAATACTGATCTTTTGAAGATGAAGTACCTGCTTCAAATTTCGTTCTGGGGGTCCAATGGTTGACTTCTTCATCCTATTTATACCCTAGACCACTTCTGACATGAGTTGATATTTGTTTACTCCAAATTTCGTCCAGAATGGTTGAGCCATTATCTAACCCATTCTCTTTATTTCTCTTGTGTGGAGAGATGTGTTCGGGCTCAACGTAGTTCTCTTCTCATTTTTATTTTCTTGATGTGATTGTGTTCTTGAGAGCTCCAATATAACTCATTTTCGTCTCAACATCAGTGAGACGTGCATACTTTTCTTCTTCCTTGTTAATGGGATATTTTTCTTCAGTAGCATCATTTTTTATAGAGACTAAGGAAACCATCCTTTGATACCTAGACTCTTTCTCCTTTGAGGTTGCATGATCTTTTTCAATATTCTTCTTATCATCTTGCAATTCCTTCTTAATCTGTTTTATGGCCATATTCAAATATTCTTCTCTTTGATTTAATGACCTTTATCCTTCTATAAGTCTTACTTGTCTTTCTTGTAGGTTCTTCTCCCAGTCCAGTAAATTCTGCCTCTCTATAGGCTCCCTTCCTCTCATTTGGTTCTCTTGGTCAGGAAGGCCTTTTTCATTAGCTTCAATTTTTGTTCCAAGGTTAAAGACTTTACACTTTACCTCTTTTATTTCATTAATTTTGTTTTCCAATTGTAAATTAAAACTATAGAAAGTGTTCTTCAATTCTTTTTCTTTGTCATCTAGCTGGATCCTTTGCTCATTTAATATCATCTCAGCAACCTCATGTTTCTTGGTTAGTGCACAAAACTTATCCTTTAGGATCTTCAATTCATTTTCTGTATTTACTAGACTCTTGCATATTCTTCTAGAATTTTTGGATTCCATCCACAATCCATGTAGTAACTCATTGATCTTGAAAATAGTTTCAAGCTCACTTAGAGTGACCATAAACATGTTTTCAATCTTATCAAAAACATTTATAGGGTAAAAACTTATCTTTTTCTTGGTATTTCAATTGCAATAAGAAAGTCTTCCTTCAATTTCTTCAAGTCTTCATTCTTAGTAATCAGGCTTTTATCTTTGGGAATTAGTAGGTCTTTTTCTTTTTCCTTAGAGAGTACTTAATCATCATAACAAATGTCATTTGAAAGTTCATCTAGCCCAATGTTTTCTTTGCTTTGTGATGAGACAAATGAGGGATTGTTCTCTTCACTGCTCAACATCTCTTCACTTATTTCTTCATCAGATTTTTGACTTGTATCTTCTACTGCACTTTGATACTTGGCTTGATATGTGTCTTCAATATTTAGCCATAGCTTTCTTGTAGAGGTGTAGTGCCCTAGTCTCATCTAGACATCATTTGATAAGGATCTTTTAATAGTTTGCAAAGCGATAGAATTGCATTTTGATCATCTTTTGAAATTCTGGTTTTGTTCTTCAAGTAACATTTGCTTGCTACTACATCCCACACATGTGCTCCTTTGGACTTCAACTGAAACTTCACGGCATCCCTCCAATTGGCATAGTGATCTCCATTAAACAAGGGGATTTTATTATCTACATTTCTAGCCATTTTTAAAATGCTGATATTGGAACCTATCTTTAGATTAAGTGATTGGCTCTAAAAAAGGACCTGTTTTCCTTTTAGATCAGCCTTCCAGCAGTGAGCTGTTCAAAGACAACCCACTCTGATACCAATTGATGAAACATGTCTTAGACACTGAGAGGGGGGGGGTGAATCAGTGTCTGTTTAAAACTTTAAAAATATCTTACCAAATCACTTAATCTAATCAGGCATATATATTATGAACATAAAGATACATACGAAGAATAAATATCAATATCAATTTCTTTTATTGAATAAAATTCTTGTTTACAAATTATAATTTTATCTAGACCCAGCTAGATGGAGAGACCCAGCTCTCTTACAAGACCCATCTTGTAATGAGGAATCCAATCCTCATTCAGGCTCCAACCTGATTACAGACACCAATATGTTGGAATGAAGACAAGGTTCATATCAAAGGTAGTATATCCACCTAAATATTTATATTTTATCTATCGAGATACCCTTAGATACACTTTGACTTCAAATTTATATATGCTTCAATAGTCTTGGAACTGGAATCATTGTGACTCTTAAAATGATATGATATCCTTTTGAAAGGGGACATGTCTCTTCATTAAGAATTTAACTAATGTAATAATGTGATTCCTCCTTTGTTTTCTTTTTAAATAAAACATCATGTCTTTATCTTTTATAAGACATCATAACTTTTCACAATATGTGCCTCTTTATGTTTTATAACATATCACTTAAGTTTTTATATTGTTATTCTTAACAACATGTCTTTATGTTTTATAACATATTATTTAAGTTCTTATATTGTTATTCTTAACAACATGCAACTTAATAGAGTATTACTCGTCATAAAACTTCTATTTGCACATATAATGAGCAAATACCATGGGCTTCTAAATACCATGAGAAAATACATCTTTAGCTTTTTCATCCATTTTTACGGAACTCCCTTTTTATTTCAACCTCACTTTCATGTAATTTTTCTTTTAATTTTTTAAACTTCCTTTTTAATTTTCTTTTAATACTAATTAACTTACTTTTAGACTTTCTTTGTTTTTAATCTTCCTTTTAATTTTTTCTTTTCAAATAGGACTTCATTCTTTTCTTGTAATGCTTTGGAATTCTCAACATATGCATAAATCCTTTTGTAAATTATGTTTATCAATTTCCTGTAGCTCACTCTTTTATTTCACCAAGATTGTACATGCATACTTTTCTAACTTTTGGAAGACTTATATTTTTCACATCTTGACCATCATTTAAACAAACTGAGAGTATGAATAGGTAGCCACCTTAACTAGGAACAAGACCATGTCACCTTAAAACCTTACTGACAAACACACAGTCTCTGGCAGTCAGTTTAAAATGGCCTTTCAAACTGCGCCTTTCAAACTGCTCAATTCAACAGTTAGTCAATTTTAGTCAATTTTGTCAGACCCTAGTCATTACTGTGCCAAGAGGCATTTTGGAAGACTCATATCTTTGTCATCTGACCATTACTAAGTAAATTGAAGGTATGGCTGGACAACCAGTCCACTAGGAAACAAGACCACGCCATCCCAAGATGTTACTGATATCCCTTAGCTTCTGGCGAATATCTTAAAGTGGCTTTTCAAATCTTTTTCTAACATCAAAACCATCTTCTTCCCATTTTGGCAGACTTCTATTTCACACGTGTGAACACTTAGAAGAAAACTAAAATCATGAGTGGATGCCCTGATAATCAAAGAATGGACCCATAATATCTGATGAATTTATCAGTTCAAGACCGAATCTGGCATGCATTTCCAAGTGGGCTCTCAAACTCATGTTTTCAACTCTTAGTCAATTTTTCATACTTTTGAATATGCAAACTAATGTTTTTAACTCTTTTGGGTGGATGATATTTTCCACATGTAGTCACCATAAGAAATACTAAGAGCATGGCTAGATATTCATTTCATCAAAGAACATTCTTATACCTTCTTATGAATTTATCATCACTCAGACAAGCTTTAGCAGGCATTTCCAAATGCCTCTTTTTGGCAGATCAATAACTTTTTCTCCAGACATGCTCAAGGAGAACTAAGGCCATGGTTGGATATACAATCCAACATATTACAAGACCCCCGTGTTCTTTGGGCATTTACTCTAACCCATAATTTAGGGTGGGCATCTTTATGAGGTGATTTAGTCTTTTTTGCTTGCTAAACCCTTGTTTTTGGCAGGTCCATAACTTCTCCCTCGGGCACCTCCAGGAAAAACTGAAGACATGGTCAGGTAGGAAAACCATTTATCTATAGGACCCCGATGGGGTGATGAATTTATATTCTCCTATAAAGTATGGCGTGCATTTCTCGAAGGCAGTTTTTACTAATTTCCTCTTAGTCATTTTCGTGTTTTTCACCAAATTGCCATATTTTTCCAAAATGATGTCAGATTGCTATAATGTCTTCATGATATATCCAAAACATCATCATCATCTATGTCATTTCATGTCATCATTTCCTCGACATCATATATTGACATCAATGCCAACAAATTCATCTGCCATATTGCCAACAGAATATCATATTTTATCCGAATTTCAACCGTTGCTTCTTCATCTTCCATCATTAGTGCTGAGTCGGCTTTCTTCTTGCAGATACCTAAAAATTTCTTCATTGATGAACCATGTGGGTTGGATCGTAACCTTACTTCAGGGATGAGTGAAACTTGTTTAGTTTCCTATCCAGCCCCTTCCTGCAGTGGAACATATCGGGCAGTGTCTTCCGTAATGAGTGTGAGTGATGTAGTCTCAACAACAGATTCTACAACTGAGCTTGTACTGGAAATTGAAATAACCATGCTCTACAGAAAAATAGATTCGGTTCTTGTAGTTGCAGACAACAATTTCTCTTCTCGAGTGCAATAGAATGAAATGAAACTTGGGCATGAAGTTTGATAACATCTACTCGTTCAATCAATCAGTCCTTCACATGTGGATAATTAATGGAAAGGTAGCTGTCATTTTTGTCACATGGGTAACCGTTCGAATGATTACAAGGAAAAAGCCACTCACCTGTCACGTTAGTGCTAGTTATGGTGCAATAATGACCAAAGTGACCCAAAAAGTACGCCTCCATATATCTCGGTATTTTCAAATTAATGATGGCTAGCTGTCATTTTTGTGACTCAACTTCATCTTGCAACAACATCAATGTTTCTTGTGACCGATCTACTTCCTTCGATAGATTAATTTTCTTGCGATAGATAGATTGTCTTCGCCCTTATTTCTACTTTTGCGATAGACAAAGAGTCTGTGATAGTTTTCCTCTGTTTGTGACTTACTAGAAATCTGTGACGGTCTTTTCTTTTGTGACAATTGATTTCCTGTGGTTTAAATTTTTTTTTCAGAGGGTTTGTCTTTTTCTTTTATTTATTTATTATTTTTCATTCGACTGAGTCACGGATACCCAGATAAGTATTTAGCCAACTTTCGTTTACCAATCCTTTGATAGGTGTTCCATCCAACTTTTTAAATTGCATTGCACCTCTGTTAGTGCTATGCGTGACAATCTACGGTCCTAACCAGTGTGTTTTAAGCTTACCCAGATGCTTGAAGAATTTTTTATCATACATAAGAACAAGTCCTCTGACCTGAAATTTCTTGTTCTTGATGTGATGACCATGCATACTTTTTGTCGTTCTTTCTCAACATTTGGATGATATCCTGCAACAAAATGATCTTCTTCCAATTGTATCAGATGTGATAGTTTTCTTCAACAGCACCAAAATTTGTCATCTCTGTGATCATAGCAATCCTTAGGATGGGTACAATGTATCCCATGGGAGTCATAGCTTCTTTTCCATATACCAGTCAAAATGGAGTTGTGCCTGCCAACTTCTTATAGGTCGTGCGATATGCCCACAGTACTGCAGAAACTTTCTGATCCTAGTCATCTCTTTGGACATTGCAAATATTTGTCAACGCATTCTCTGGATTTTGTTAAATGTTTCGACAAAACTATTCACTTGAGGGTGATATGGCATTGTCTTTCTATGCTGGATCTGGAATTATTCTGTTAGTTCCTCATTGAACTGGTTTACAAAGTGTGTTCCTTGGTCGCTTATCAAAATTTTTGGGCAGCCAAATCTAGTCACAACGTTTTCAAATAAATATTTAGGAGCATTCGTAGTAGTACAATATTTTACTGGTGCTGCTTCGGCCCATTTGGTTAAGTAGTCAGTCGTAATAATTATATATCTGACACCTGTGCGCTTTCCTGTTGGACTAATAGGGCCCACAAAATCAACGACCCATTTATCGAATTTCTACATAGTTATTTATGGTACCAATGGAATTTCATCTCATCATGATGGCTTTCCAATTCTTTGACATACATCACAGCCGCAACAGTATTATCGGGCATATGCAACCGTATTATCGGGCATCCGCATGCATGGTGGGATACCACAATCCTGCTTGCAATATATTTCACACTGTATCTTTTCCAGCAAAGAGTCCTCCTGCGACGCCAACATGCATTTCATTTAGTATCATCGGTTGCTCATGTTCTAAGACGTAGGGACAAAAAATATCATCATGCATCATTTTATATAACCGCCCAACGATCAAATTGAAGTTTGCAACTTGCACAACTAACTGTTTCTTCTGTGATGTAGTAAATTTAGTTAGTGAATAACCCGTACTAAAAAAATGTATGATGTCTCTATATTGGTCATCAAACATTTTTATCGCAAATATTTGCGCATCAGGGAGAGTATCTTCAAGGTTACCATGTTCATCACAAGTTTCAATCCTTGACATATGATCTAGTCCTGAATTCAGTCGATCGGGTTTAACAAGGACTTCAAATTCAAATTCCTAAAACAGGAGAAGCCACTAGTAGATCTTCTCCCCCAACACTGTATTATTAACCGGGTACTTCTGTGCTGAGTGATATATCTACATCTTAAAATGTCCACCCAACAAGTAGTGTCTTAATTTTTGAGCGTATAACATAACTAACCCTTCTATTTCCGTCGTGGTATAGTTCTTCTCTATCATTGATAATTTTCGGCCAGCAAAGGAAATAGGATGATCAATCAACCCTTCACTCAGCTGCACTAGTACCACACCGAGTGCGACAGACAAAGCATTGACATGTACATAAAATTCCTTTTTCCAGTCTGGAAATACAAGTATGGGCGCTGTAACCATATTTTTCTTTAAAGTGTCCAGACTCTCTTGGAAAATTTTTGTCCACTGGAACTTAACATCTTTCTTTAATAACTTCTCCATCGGAGAAATAATCTCCATATATCCTTTGATAATTTTTCTGTAGTATCCTGTATGTCCTAATGTAGCTCTTAATTGCTTCACTGTTGTAGGTGGTGGTAGGTTGACAATAATCAGAATTTTGGCAAGGTCGACCAGGATTCCATCATGACAAACTACATGGCCCAACAAAATTCCAAATGGGGCACAAAAGATGCATTTCGTTAAGTTTAGTGAAATTTGATATTGGAGACAATGTTCCAGCATCATGCTGATGCTCTCAATATGATCCTTAATGAGCTCAAATACTATCAAATCGTTGAAGTAGACCTCAAGAAATTTATGAATAAAATATTTGATGGAAGCCACTATTATTTTAGAGAAAATAACATAAGCATTCTTGAGTCCAAAGGGAATTACCCTGTATTGGAAACAACCCCACTCCGTCGCAAAGGTGGTCTTGTGTTGGTCTTCCTTTATAATTCTAATATGATTGTAGCCAAAGAACCCTTCAGTGAATGAATAAATTTCTTAACCCCCGACACTGTCCAATACCTCATTTGTAAATGGAGTCGGAAATAGGTCATGTAAACAAGCATTCTTCAATTTTCTTATGTCGACACAAATCCACACTTCACTAGTAGTCTTTTTTATCTTGCACTACTATAATACTGATCCATTTTGATTATTCTATAGGTTCTATGATACCCACATCCATCATTTGATCCAGCTATGCCTTGAAATTTTTTTTATACCGTGTATTTGATCGGTATGGTTGCTGCTTAATAGGTTTTGCATCGGGATTTAAAGGTATCTTCATTTCTCTAAGGTCTTCGACAATCCCTTTCATATTTGAGAATTTTGTATGGAATAGATATTGAAACTCATGCAATAGATCTGTGATTTTTCCAATAGTCTCATCATCTCAGTAATCTCCAATATTGTAAATTTTGGATTGTTCCAGGTGCCAATATTTACTTTTTTGACTTTTAGTGGATTCAAAAATTAGTCGCTAGAAATACCAAATCCTTCCACTGCGCACATACCTTCAGTCTCAGGTATGTTTACCCCTACTGGGTCACCATCATCATGTTCTCTCGTCACATTGTATCACTCCATCCAGTGCTGAATTGTTGCGCTGCGCTGATGGAAGTTTGTCATTGTGACAGGGATATCTTCAAATATCTTTATCTTGATTACTTGCAATGCAACATCAATCGACATATGATCATCAACAACTTCAAATTTATGTATGGATATAGTAGCTAATTCATCCCATTCAATGGTTCCTCGTGTCACTTCAATTGATGTATACCAACTCCTTGGTATCATTTCTAACGTGTGTATGAGATGATGAACCCATTCCTATCGCAGACATGCATCCCATGTCACAAAAAAATACTCAATATGGTCATCAAGATTAGTCAATCCTATATACTTTTTACTAGTATAACTGATCTATTCTCTAAACCTTATCTCCAATAATCTTTGACATTTTGGCCATTTCGAGATATATTTTTTTATGTGCGACCCACCATCCAGTGGGTGTATCTTTTAGCACAAAGTCTAGGGTGGACAAGCGTCGATGTTCTGCCACATTTTCTTCAAACTATGTTAGAAAATATGTAAAGTTAGGTAAACCTTCATAGGTAGGTAGCTTACTTTCCTCAGTTCCTACTCGTCGCACATAATAATTCTTGCACACTTTCTCATGGATACTTCATGCATTCCATTCTGCTAGTTTTCCAATGCTTCACCGGGATATGATGTACATGAGCTAATACTTCACCAACTAAGCTTTTCGTCAGCTGTTGTATTTACATAGTCATCCCTCGTAGATGTGATGTTATAAATATGATCAAGATAGTCTCCTTGCGCTTCACTATTTACTGGCTCAACGTATCTGTGACCTTTTAGCGAATCGATTGGCACAACCACCCTTAGCTCTAAATATTCAAATGATAAGATTGTTTTCTTAAAATTGATGATGGTCTGGTTATAGATCACCCAGTCGATCCCCAAAAGTGCATTATATGGGTTTGTGTCATCGACAATGTCGATTACTTCAAAATCAACATACGTTCTTAGACCTTCTACCTTGATAAGTACTTGAGTAAGTCAACTTAATAGGTAGGAATTTAGACTAATTTGGTAATATGAGCTGAATGGGAGACCAATCCAGTCGTGGTTTTCTCATGCTTTCCCATGTTTGTCTCGTCAGAATGTTGACTTCAGATCCCAAATATAGGATAATTTAATCCACATCGTAACATTCTATATGGGAAATCATTCTTAACTCACGAGCGGTATTGAATATTTTCCCCACATGGTTTGTTCTTTTGTCTGGTCGCACTTCTTCTTGATGTTCTTCTATTAGAGCTGTCAATTCTGTGACAACATATTTATCGTGTGCTACTGATAAGAAACTTTTGAAAAATTCTTTATGTTTACAAACCTATCGCATTGGTTGCTTTCGCAATAGATGATCTAATATTTTAGGCATCTCCCTTATCGATCTTCTCGACAGTGTAGGAGTAGATGTTAATGCTTGATTATTGTCAACAAATTTTGGTCGCGCATTCAAGAATATTTTGTTTTCTCTTTGGACGTCGAATGACACTTTCATTTGTGTTGTTGGTTGCACCCGCAGTTCGTCATACTGTGTATCTTGGTCTGCTCCAGTCGCAACACCTTGTCTTGTCATGACAACAATATTTTCTTATCTCGTCTCAGTAGAAATCATTTGGATATTCTGGTTGGGATTTGAGTTAGGATTTTGTAGAGGGTTTAATTTGGATTTCCCACATTTCTATCTCGCCACTTCATAATTAGTTGCATACATTGTTCGATAGTATGATCAGAGGATTTACAATACCAACATGTATTTGTAAGGCTCACACAGTCCCTGGCAAAATGTCCTGGTTGTTCGCAATTATAACATATGATTTGGCCTCTTCCACGAGAAAATACTCCTCCTTATTGTTGTCCTTGACCTAGAAAGATTCCACCCCCCCTTAGTTGAGGGTACTGTTGTTGTGGATATTGATTTTGTTGATATTGGGGTTGAGGATACATATTTTGTTGATATTGGTTTGGTGGATATTGAGCTTGTGTTTTCTCAGCTTTCATATGCTCTTCATTCTTCATCAAATAAGCAACCACTGTTTTCTCTTGCAACAGCTGGAAATATATGCAATCCTTCTCATCATGGCCTACAAATTTACAAAATTTACAGTACAGACTAGTCGACGTACTTACAATCTTCTGCAAGTACAAACACTCTTCTAACTGATGGCTTCTATTTTGGCATCTTCTACACCAAGTCATCCCTTGTGCATTTATTGGATTCAACACTCCTGCTGCAACATAGTTCATGAACATCGGGCAATTGTCCTTGTGGTGTCCTTTAGTTCTGCATCTAGTACACCAGATTTCTTCTTGTACTTCCTTCCCTTTCTTAATGTCCTGTAGTTGTAGTGTAAGGTTATCTTATAGCTGCGACTGAATATGCATCATTCCTACACTAGTCTCTCCAATTGGTGAGGATTCCAACTTCATTGATATCTCCAGAGATCCAGTCTATGCCACAATGTTCTATTGCATTAATGGAATTTGGATGTGCGACAACAACACTACAATGAACCATACATTGTGCTGTACAACTGACATCTAAAAGCTTACTTTATCCATTAATGTATTAAATATATGGTCAAAGTCCCACACATAATTTATAGGCAATTGCTTAATTTATTTAATTTCTTTAGTACACTGAGATTCAAATTTAGGCTTTATGATTTCATCTATTAATCCCACTCAAATTTGTTCAATCATTTTCTGTGCGACTCGTGTCGAAACCACATAAAACTTCATATACCTGTCGAGCACATGACCCCTCAGAGTTGTGATCATCATCGACTTCTTTATTGCATCATATTGGACTTGTCGCATAGTCCATACAACTTCACATAGAAACCAATGTTGCTTTGGGTATTCTAACCCATTTCCATTGAATATCGGTAACTTAATATCGTTTCTAGCCATTATATTGATTCTTGGTACACCCGGACAAAAAATTTGGCTAGCAGAACTCCCTTGTCTGCTATTTCCACTATTATTGTTAGCTGTATTTACAAATCGACTAGGAGACAGGTTTATGGATAAGTTACCTCTGGAGATGTATGTGGGGTCGTAGGCATTCCGTACTCATACTTTTGTTCTGGAGCTTCTACCTCTTCCTCTTCTCTTTCTGATATAGGCTGATATTCCTCCGCTTCGTCACAAGAACCTTCCTTGGAGTGGGACGTCAACTCGTAATATTCTCCTCTAGTCATACTACAACTTCCTCTTCTTGTCACAGTTCTTCTTCTTTTCCCTAACCAAAATCTCCTTCCACTTCTTAGACGTCCACCTTCTAGTGCAGTTCCAATATCACCAGGGAACATCTCAACTTACTTTGCTCCATTTTCACACACTTCTTCTGCGACATAACCTAGGTATTTACATAAAATTATTTATTCATTATACTCTATTCTCAGGATTCCTTTTTTGCATACAAGCATCTTTATCCAAGTTCTTAAATATGTCAAGTACCTTCCTCGTGGTCCTTGAATTTTTTTTCTTTCCGCTTCAATATATGACATTGTTATTGTGTCGACAAAAAACTCAGTAATGTATCCCTCCAAAATACTGTCTACCCAAAAATCAATAGCCCTCTACATAGGGTTTTTATTACTCTCCAATCACTGAATCAATTGAGGATTCCACTCTATCAGTTCTCCCCCTAAATTTTTTCGTTGGGTCGCTAGCTTCGACAACCACTCATACAACACAATAGGAAACTTGCAAACGAAAAATTCATGAATATCCTTATAGAGGTATTGCTCCAACCAATTTGTCATATTCAACCGCTATCCTTCACTTTCTTCTCGTGCAAAGTCTAATGGTTTAGAATCCACCCAATCTTGAATTTCTGGTTTCGTCGGATGTTAAAACATATCCCTCACCATAATGATTCAGGGTCCTAGAAACATAACCATTTTTTGGCGTTTGTCCCTTCGACCCAGGTTTAGGCCTTCTTTGTACGACATCAAATCCCAAGGTATCATCTTGGTAGAGTAAGGCTCAGTTGACAGCACTTGCGATGTAGATGTAGTCTCACCCGAGATATCTCTTATGGGTAACTGCCAATACCAAGTATCTGTAGTTGGGTGGGGATTTATCCTCTCATAACACCTTACCAACTTGCTCAACCGAAGCCAGTGGGTGTATTACTTATATTTATTATACACATTCAAGATATTAATCTATTTATCCATAGACATAGATTGCAACAACCAATATAATGCCTTATTATCTATTCCAACTGGCAACAGTGCGACAGATGCATACACGAACTATTTATAAGAAAATACATAAACACTTTCACAACATACATTCGTGCGACACAAATACATTCATGCAATATACATTGACACAATATTTAACGTGGAAACCCATCCAGAAAAAACCACAAAGGCGCTCTTCATTTGGCATGAGAAATATGCGTGTCTTTCATTTGCGCACTGAGAGAAAGAATTTGTTATAGATATTCTTCTATGTTCTATATAGGATTCCCTATCCTCTCATTCTCTTTGGTCATGGATCTTTTAAGTTTTCTCTCCTCCACTCTGCTATTGATCCACATAAACATGGATCAACTCACTCTTCTCTTTGACTCTATTGTCAATCTGCACACAGCCTAGATTGACTCACTCTTATCTTTGATTCTTCGACTCTTCCAACAAACACAGACTAACTAGGAAGTAATGGACACAACTGACCGACTACGAACCGACAGACTAGGAAGTAAGTAACCCGCATACAAATTGGATTCTTCCTTTAATAGACTCTTTACATGTCATTATCAACCGACTTCAGTCTGTTAGCCGACATGATGTCATTCCTATTCTCATACTGTTACGGAGAGAAATTCCTATGGCTTGGGGTACCACAACAAACAACTTTACTCCAGAAATCAATCCTTTCCAATATGCAAGAGGAATCAAATATCTAACACTAAAGGATCAAAACTCATACCTTATTCCGGACGGTTGAAGTAGTTGAGCTGTCCAACTCTAGCTTAAATTGATAAATTACTTCCTCAACAATCAGTAAACAAGACAAGCATGCTATATATATATTGGTGTTAGATATACTCTAGAATATATAATCAACAACGTATAAGCATTTGAAATCATCCTTGGATGAAATATTCATTCAAACATACATTATTGGACAGGAACAAATATTTCTATTAATATAAAATCAGAGATTACAATGAATACAACCTCTGTCAGCACGTCTGCGAATCGGAGAAACTGAATCCCCCACTTGGGCCTCCACCACCTCAATCCTCCATCTCTCGATAGCAAGCTCACAAGCAAAAGGAAATCTTGGGAAGAACACCAAAGTGCTCCAAGGGACAAAGGGATGCAGACTCAAGTATAAGTTTCGGCAACAATGGACTATAGTTTCTTTGCTCTCAATTCTCACACCCTCTTCAATGTATACCAAGGGTTCCTTATATAGCTCTTCAATGGGGCAATGAAGGGTCGAATCCGAGCGATATCAAGGCATATGGAAGGCCAGGAGACAAGTGAGTCAGATCCATGTCAAGGAAAACTTCAAAAGAATTTGGCCTTTTGCACACATCCTGATGTACACGGTTTTAGGGGTCAAACCCGCATATATACGTGAGAAAGGGTTTAAAAGTCGCGTATAGCAATTTAAGCATGTTTTTAGGGATGATCTTGGAAACATCAAAGGTATAAAAAAGGTCCATGGGGTCCAAAGAGTCTGCAGAGGGACAGGGGAAGGCCATACAAGTGTGATTCACCAGGTGTGGTAAAATCAGCTATAACAGATGCCCCCTAATGTGTGAGGTCAGAGGGGTCATACGATGGCCGAAATACATTATATGCCCATCCCAGAAGTGAAGTGATGAAGAACATAGTGGAACACCAACCACCCAATAAGCATAGTACAATGATACAACTCTGCATATAACTGCAAATACATATAGCAGTCTCGGATACATAAGAGTACAATGGCCATGAATAGGTATGATACAAAATATGACATAAGTGGTCATCACCACGTACAATATACATAATCAGAATCTCCATGATGAATATATACAAAGGATCAAGATCTCCATAATGGCTGAAGATATAGAATGGATCAAGATCTCCATAATGGCTGGTAATGTTTGACATATACTGGAATCAAGTCATGAGAGCTGAAATCTCATGAACACTGGCATGATCAAGGAGGTAGTATATAAGAGATGCCACCAATCTGGAAGGTCTTCTACACAAACTGCTACGAGTACATGTCCTACTATGTGAATAGAGGTGTCGAGGTCGAACATAGTAGTCCATCGTCTGATGACCGGTCATTGATGTATACCGTTAACATACACGAGATCACCCACCGATAATGATAATGGGAATCAAGGTACTAGAGTGCAAACTAACAAGTGTGAATAAATGTGTTGAGGTTGAACACTTGAGAGAATAAATCGATCAGGGGACATTGATGTATTCCCAAAGAACTGTCGATGGCGAGAGAACCTGCCACTGATGACTGCAAGTCTCAAGGCACTAAAAAATGACTCTAGATTCCAATCCCAGAATAAATGATCTGAAGTCGATGGGATGAAATCCGCTGGGATGAGGGCATTAAGGCATCCCCCATCATCCAACATGAGGTACTTAGCAAAGCTGTATAATGTGTAAGGACTGGATCATAAGCTGCACAAACCAGTAACTGTACCGGGAATGGCCGGCATGCAAAGTCAAGATAACTGAGGAATGGCCGACTCAGGTTTTAACTTCCTTCGAACAAGAGCATAACGACAAATGATGACTAAATGTAGGCAGCATAGACTCGATATACAAAACTGGGACATCTCTGCGACATAGGAGGCATCAACAGAGGCTCCATAGGGACTGGAAGCTTAACCAGTTGGTGGAGATAAACTCAAATAAATGAGTACAACTCCTAAAGTCAAACTATAAACCCAACCAACGGATGTGATATATAGTGCTCTGTTCGAAGGCGACATGATTTGACAGCTGCCAAAGATACCATCTTTCCTTTTTCGGCTTTTTGGTTTTTAATGTTTTTTGGACTTTTTCAAATATTTAAAAAGCTTGAAAAAGAATAAAACTGCTTTATAGCTACAGACTAGGAGGAGACGAGTGTCATATGGGCAAACAAACCAGTTCCAGGTAGTGGAACATACCTATGCTCAATGAAAGGATACATGTGTAGGATAGCGACACTCGAGGGAAAGTCCCCTCCCAGTATAATAGGGAATCAAGCTGCAAAGGATATAAAAGATGGCTCTGCATGGCTAGACATGAGACAAGCTCGAGCTATATGGCTGAAACTCAAAGTCAGGGAAGCCGACATAAGGCTCAATGAGGTAGGCAAAGCTCATGATAATGCAATTACAACTTGACATAAGGGAGTCCCGGGGGAATGGCCAGCATAAAGTTCAAGAGGAATATGAAGCTCTTGCTCAAGGACATGGTGGGACTAAAGGGGGACTCCCGGACCGAAGAGAGGACTCACAACATGGGTACCAAATGCAAAAGGGAGCTAACTAGGACACCCATGTACATGAAAGCTCTACCATTCACATAATATCACTTCTAACAATAGCATGAAGGTTCCGTGATACCATGGAATGGGTTCGTACCTAAGGTTAAGATGGAATGGTCATAAGGAAATGCATAAGTGCAAGCGGATGTGATATCCTAACCTATATGCCAGTTCAGACATAATACCCATGATAGGAACGAACGGGTCGAAACCTCGGAGAGAGTGTACAAAAACTAGACCCTACATGACAACCATATTAGTCCAAAACAACCCAATATAGTCAATAAATAATCCAAACTATAGGATATAGGGAGAAATGATCATGACAACTGCACCCAAAGGAAACAATGCGGTGAACAATGGGACATAAAACAGAAAGTAAGGTGTGGACCCAACATTCACGCATCCACTACCACCCCCATGAGGGTGACCACTGGTGTAAAGACTGAGCAAAGGGAATCAAATTCCTCCACAAATGGAGTAGAGGATGGAATATGACCATTCCCAAATATATGAGCATGGTAAGGGGTTGTGATGCCCCCAAGTCTGACACCAGGGTCCGTACTAGGACCAAGGACGGGTGATAAGATACTAGGCATGCTGAAAATAAAAGGACCCAAACTCAAGAGAGCGTAAATATACTAAAGTAATCGCGATCCCAAAGTCCAACTAGCGCACAAAGAGCATACTCCTAAGAAAATCTACTGCCAAAATACAAGCAAACCAAGGGGAGAATATGTGAGCTCCCAAATTCAGCAGGTATGTATCGCCTAGGAGAGGCTCGAAACTCCCATACACTACAAGCAGAGGTACGTAACCAATTATAGTGGCCCTCAGCTTCAATGCATAAAGCGACTATGTTTCCCGACCTCTACCTGGCCGGGACACCCGCAGAATAACCCCTGCAAAGTACCCCCTTGATATCCTAGGTAATGCAACTAAGGTCACCTTAATATAATCAATGCTCAGGCAGACAGTCGCAGGTGGGATTGACCGTATGGGCAGGGTAGCAAAGCCCGAAACTCTCGAAAGAGCCCCCAGATATGAATACAATCCTGGAAATATCTCTGGTGCTACTCAGTTATGACTAGGGGTCATCCCAATCAATAACCGCTCACATTGCCTCGTGCTTAACTCCCTTGTAAGAGGAGCATCCCAAGAAACACTAATTATAGCAAGGATTTCACTATCTCACTTGGACAGACACCTACTTATTGTTGTTTAGTGGTCTTGGAGAATTTACTGACAATGAACTATTCCAAGACCCTAAAACCTAATCTTGTTGATGAACCCTATAAAAGAAAAATGTGTAGTTCATTTTAAATTATGCATTGATTTTAATGGCTGTAATTACTCAAAGAAAAATGGCTGTGCAAATAATGATATTATGACTCAGCAGTGAAATAAATATGCACACCATAACAAACAATGCTAAGTGCAATCTTTGTCAAATGAAAAATAGGGTATGCCACTACATGCGATGCATAAATATATATTCCTTTCTGAATGCCAATGCAATCCTTCCTATATGAAAGCCTAAACACAACTCTCATCCAAGCAATCCAATGCAAGTACCTCGTCAAATCCATATCTAAGATGCAACTAAGAGTGCAACTACTTTGTATTTTTCAATATAAAATAATGAAAAATGCAATAAAAGTCATCTAAAACTCTCAGTCTCTGCAGCAAGTATAAAACACAAGCCCAACAAGACACCGAGACAAAAAAGAGTAATGCACTAATGGCAAAACAAAAAGGAAAAATGACTAAAACTACTTTCAAAGAAAAATCAATGAAAAAGTGGTCTTTGGTTGCAAAAGAAGCATCCAACAGACAACATCAGACCCAAGGAAGAGCCAACCACACTCACAACCCACCCAAGAACTTCCCACAACATCAAACTCACCAAAAGGGAGGATGTACGCGACTGTTTAAAGAATAACTGCGTATATATGCGACTTTTGGCCAAAAAGCTGCATGTATACACGGATTTTGGCCAAAAACCTGCATGTATACGCGACTTTTGGCTAAAAATCCACGTATGTATGCGACTTTTGGCCCAAAACCTGCGTATACAGATAAGATAGTGGTAAAAATCAGGCCAAGGGTCAAACCAATAAAGGGAGTGTCAATGGATGAACATCCTATAAAATGCAACACAAAAACAAGGAGAAACAAAGAGCAAGTCAAGAATATCAATCCCATTGTGCCCGCAAACCCCAAATGAAAACAAGGAACATCCCCAGCGGAGTCACCAATTCAGTTACGGAGAGAAATTCCTATGGCTTGGGGTACCACAACAGACAGCTTGACTCCAGAAATCAATCCTTTCCAATATGCAAGAGAAATCAAATATCTAACACTAAAGGATCAAAACTCGTACCTTATTCCAGATGGTTGAAGTAGATCCCCGTTGAGCTTTCCAACTCCAGCTTGAATTGATAAATTACTTCCTCAACAATCAGTAAACAAGACAAGCATGCTATATATATATATATTGGTGTTAGATCTACTCTAGCATATATAATCAACAACGTATAAGCATTTGAAATCATCCATGGATAAAATATACAGTCAAACATACATTATTGGATAGGAAAAGATATTTCTATTAATATAAAATCAGAGATTACAATGAATACAAACTCTGTCGGCACGTCTGCGAATCGGAGAAACTGAATCCCCCACTTGGGCCTCCACCACCTCAATCCTCCATCTCTTGATAGCAAGCTCACAAGCAAAAGACAAGCTTGGGAAGAACACCAAAGTGATCTAAGGGACAAAGGGATGCAGGCTCAAGCATAAGTTCTGGCAACAATGGACTATAGTTTCTTTGCTCTCAATTCTCACACCCTCTTCAATGTATCCAAAGGGTTCCTTATATAGCTCTTCAATGGGGCAATGGAGGGTCGAATTCGAGTGATCTCAAGGCATATGGAAGGCCAGGAGACAAGTGAGTCAGATCCATGTCAAGGAAAACTCCAAAAGAATTTGGCCTTTTACACACATCCCGATGCACGAGGTTTTAGGGGTCAAACCCGTGTATATACGCGAGAAAGGGTTTAAAAGTCACATATAGCAATTTAAGCATGTTTTTAGGGATGATCTTGGCAACATCAAAGGTATAAAAAAGGTCCATGGGGTCCAAAGAGTTTGTAGAGGGATAGGGGAAGGCCATACAAGTGTGATTCACCAGGTGTGGTAAAATTAGCTATAACACATACATTCCCATTACAATTGTTAGTAGGCAATATCAACTGAAAAATATAAATATGCTTTATTCCTGAAAACACACGTGACTCTACCCGACTTCTTACCCATGATCTCTTGAGCTGTCATTTTCAGCCGCTACACGTTGTCTATCGTGGTTCCTTCTGTTGTGCCTGATTTCATTGCATCTTTCCCTTATGTTGTGGACTTCTTCCTTCAAGGCTACTTCTGTCACAACTTTCCTTCTCCCACTACTTCTTTTGTCTTATCTCTTCCTTTGTCGCATCTTCCTCTGTCACACGACCGAACTCTTCACATTCCTAGACGAATTCTAATTGAATTGTGCCTATCTTCTCTTAGGGCCAACAAATACTCATGATGATCCAGGGTATCCATGACTATATCCATATGTGATGCATAATCCCTAATGTTGCCTTCAACTTCATCATGTTAATGATCTAAACCAAACAATTGTGCTTCAGGAACTCTCACATTTCCCTCTACATCATCCAAACGCTGAACATAACCATGTGTGTGAGCAATGTTTTGTTTTGATTAAATTCTTCCAATGCTCCCTTCAGTTATAAGTTAATCCAACAAAGATTGGCCTAGATGTCTCAAATGTCGACTCTTACATCCCAAATTTCTTCTAGCAACTCCTGCACATTTCCAACCCAATCCACTTTAGCCTTCTTTTTCAATATGGGAAGGGAGAAACCCAACAAGAGACTTGAGTCCCATACAGTCCATAATAGGGTCACCAAAAACATCAATTCCCCCACCTTCGAATGCAGGGTATTCAAAGGACCTAAGTCCCATAGCTTTGCTCCACGCCTTGCAGAACATGATAATCTCCACGCTACTAGTATTGTGAGCATCAATTTCCAATTGGCCATCCTCGATGCACCCAATCCCATAGCTATATCTTACCACCGGTAATCTTTCCTCCACACACCCATCGGTAATAACAACAAAGGTCCACTCCCTCAAGGTGAAGGGAATGACATTTTCATGCTCTACTAAAATCAAAATCACCATCCCCAAGTCACGAGCAATGCCGTAATTCCACCACTCTAGACAATGTTTAATCCCATGCGCATTAACAACACTTGGGAAAGAATATTCTTAATGCGAGGAGCCTAAAATAATCCTCATGTGTGCGACTCCCACATAGTCCTCCATATAAGGTGACAGGTGGTGCATTAAACCATTCCTTTGGATTTCGAATCAACGACTACTAGCATTAATTACAAATGGAACATTGTTGTTTGAATGCACCATACAATCAAGATATAATAACCTTAGGGAAACTAATATGGTGATAGTTTCTCCCATTTGTTTTATGGCCCCTCGTGGTAGAAGAGAAACCTCATTTGCTAGCTTTTCTTCATGTTTATTGATTTCTCGAATCGACGACTACTAGCATTAATTATGGATGGAACATTGTTGTTTGAATGCACCATACAAACAAGACATAATAACCTTATGACAAATAAGATGGTGATAGTTTGCTCCCATTTGTTTTATGGCCCCTCGTGGTAGAAGAGCAACCTCATTTGCTAGCTTTTCTTCATGTTTATTGATTTCTCATCGCACATGTAGAATCTGAGCATCTAAGACTCAAAGGAGAAGCCCATTGATGTGCTTTTGAAACCTTCCCAGAATTTTACCCACGAAGTCCTTTCTTTGTTTGGCTTGGCAGATGACCGAGAGGAAATCTCCTATTACAACAATTGATTGGAATCCAAGAGAGACAACTTGATCAAGTCCCAGATAAAAAACATAACACGTTTCTTGATTGTTGGTAGCTTTCCCTAGGCCACACACAAAGGTTAGTACTGTATTCTCTCTAGGATCCAGAAGGATCTCCGCAACTGCCTCCCCAAGCCAAGAAGGTTTTTCATAGAGTGCATTTTGTTTAATTTATTTTATTGTAAGTTATTTTTTAATAAAAATATAAAAAATTAGTAAAGTTTTTAAATTATTTTTAATATTATATTTTAGAAAAAAAATATTTTAATAATTATTATTTGGAGTACATGTTTAGTCCCATGCCTTTTAATTTAAAAAGGAAAAAATATTCCAAATTTATTTAAAAATAAAAATAAAATCTAAGTAAACATTTATATAAATGAGTAAAAATCATTACGTCAAAATAAATCTCTTTATATCTATTTCATATATATAAGATGTTAATATTTAAAAATATTAAATATTGTGAAATTGCATATTAAATCTTAATAATGAAAATTTTTAAAAATTGTGAAAATGAAATCTTCTAAAAAGAATATTATAAAGTAGGTAAACCTAGAAAAGACAAATACATTTATTTTTGAAAAAACAATATAAACCAACATAGTTCCATCCTAAAGGTGGCTCTACCTAGCACCGAGAGGGATCAAATCTCTCAAGGTGCAAACCCTTTTCCCTCTATAGAATCCAATACTCACCCATTTTGTTGTTAAAATAACATAATGTGTAGTTGAAAGGCAGGTTGCCATGGATTATCATGTTACAGGGTATCACTGCACATTATTGCACACTGTTATGGATGATATGCAAAGGGTTATCACTTCATTATTTGATTGTGCAGATAATATTTGTGGTAATTAGTATCATATTAATATGGCACTCTATTAATACTCTTATTACCTATGCAAATCAATTTGTTACCTACCCAAATTAGTTCCATATCCCCACAAATGAATAGTTGCAGTGGATGACGCATGTATTTATGCATATTCTTGTAGTCTCTAGAAGCATCAGAAATTATAATATTGCTGCAGTGATCGGGAGGGAAGGTAATGTTTGTATTAGGTCATTAATTATTTGTACCCTCGGGTATTAATCCATATTGCTGCAGTCTATGTATCCACTGAAAATGATAATATTGTTAGAGTGAATTGACAGGTAATATTTGTATCATATCATTAATGCTCAATTATATGGATAGCTCAAGTATTATTTTCATTACATAGTTGTTGATATATTTTTCAATGGAACAAATAGAGAACTGATATATTATTTGTAGGGTTGCATTACATAGTTGGTTGATATATTTTTCACTACAACAAATGGAGAACTAATATATTATTTGCAGTTTTTTTTGTGTGTGTGCACCCAAACGGAGAATATGTTTAAATTTTTTAAACAATCTTAACTCCAGTTTCCACATGATAGTAATGTTTAAATATGGTTATAATATTTGAATGTTTTAATATTTTATGGTTTTAAATATTAAAATTTTGAGTAGATAGTGTAATAGAGTGTCTTGAATTTGAGAACTCTATGTGAAGTGAAGCATATTCATTATTGCCCATGATTTATAATAAAAATAAATATTTTAAAATCAAAAAATATTTTTAAAAGTTTGAAAAATCACCACAATACTACTACCACTTGAATATATTTTGAAAAGTTTGAAAAGATCCAAAACAATGATTAATGTGGTTTAGTTAGAATATGGTTATCAAATTTAACCTAAAGGATTTTTTTTTTAAATTTAACCTTAAACTGATAGTTTTAATGCCATGTTAGTTTTTAAAATGTTATAATGTGATAATGATAAGAGCATAACCTTATTAATGATATATAATGATGAGAAAAAAAATGGTAAAAACTATGTGAAAAACAAACACTAGTTGGATTTATTGAAAAGAAAACAACATTGTCTTGAAACAACATTAATTTTTTTAACTATAGCTAATCGAATTAATAATAGATTTAAAAACATATATTATGAAACCATAGTTTGCTTACCGTCTAATTACTTGAAATGTTCTTAAACCACATTATTATTATTATTATTATTAAGGAACCATATTTGGTAAACGAATAATATGAAACCATATGAAGCAAATATTAAAACTAGAATTCAAATTTTGATTTAATATTAATTTTTTAAGCTTAACACTATAAGAGTTTTATGTTTTAAATGAAGGTTAAAACAAAGATTGTAGTTGATGTAAATTTCTTTTTGCTAAATAATTAATAAGAACATCGATGAATAGATTGTACTTGTAATAATACACATTTTGTTGAAGTTAATATTTTATTTTTAATTTGGTTTAACTGAAATTATCACATTAATCATGAAGAAAAAAATAATAGTAATTGTGTTTACTACCATGTGATTTTTTTATTTTTATTTGAGATATTAGATTTAAAAAACTTGATTTTATATCAAATTTTTAAACTTAACAATATAAGTCTTTTCTGTTTTAAACGAAAGTTAAAAGAGAGCTTGTCGTTCATGCAAATTTCATTTTGTTAAATAATTAATAAGAACATAAATGAATAGATTGTAATTGTAATAATAAATATTTGGTCTAGGTTAGTATTTCATTTTTAATTTATCTTAATAAAAATGATCACATTAATCATTAGAAAGAAATAATAGTAATTGTTATTAATATCGTGAGATTTCTTTATAGAAAGAAAGTTTATGTAATTTTTTTTAAAGTAAAAGTTTATGCGACATAGTTAGTTTAAAATGAAAGCCTAAGCATGTTGAGGAAATGTGAACGTAACACGCTTCACATATGAATTTATAATTGGCTTTATTTTATTATTATTATATACGGAAGGAGTTACACATCCTCCCCTACTGAGCTGTAGAATGCGCCTCTCGACGCAATAAATAAACTACAAATTGTTGAATTCTTTAAACAATTTTTAAAATAAAAAAAACAACACTACAATCTTATAATAAAAAAAACATTTAAAATTTCAAACTAAAATTATAAATAAAAATCGATTAAATAATAATTGTAAATATTTATTTATTTTTATAAATAATAATACGGAATCCAAAACTTAAATGATTTTTTAAAAAGAAAAAGAAATATAAAATTAATTTTAAAAATATTAAACTATAATTATGTTTATTAGTACTTTTATATGTTAAAAGTTAATTTAAAAAATTATAGTAAATAAAAAGAAACTTAGAAAATGAGATTTTAAAAAGAACATTTTGAAAATATTTTTAAGATTACATAAAAGAAGATTAATAATATTAATAATATTATTTCAACATAAACATATAGATTTAAGTTGATATATATATAAAGTGACATAAATACAACAATTTTAATATTTTATAAATTTTTTAAAGTTTTTATAATGTATGCAAATTTTATTTTATTTTCCTATTTTTAGCTAATGTATATAGTCTGGTACGTACTAATAACTATATTGAATATTAAATTCTCATATCTTTCCTTATATAATACATAAATAAAATGTTTACCCAAACATAATAAACAAAAAAAATATAATAAACAAAATGATTAAAACAACATACATAATGAGAAAGAAGGTATATATATATAGAGAGGATTGGGATATAGATATTAGTGACATGTAAAAATAAAAATGCTCTTTTTGAAAGGTGAAATAAAATTCAGACTTCATTAATGACATTTAATTTTATGAAGTGACAGTGTTTTGACCTATAAAATGATAAATGACGGTTTTTTAAATTTCAACCCTATTTATACCACCATGTTATATATCATCTTTATAATAACACATATTTTTGTTATGATTCCATTTTATAATCAACCTTGATTTGTACCTTGTTACATATATCTTTACAATAACATATATTTTTGATAAGATTCCATTTTATATGATTTTGTTTGTTTATGTTTTAAACTTTTTTTAAGTATATTTTTCCTCTTGTTCTGTTCAGAGTTTAGTTGGAAATCACTAAACAAGTCTTAGACTAACATGTATATTAGTGATGAAAATTGCATAATCTAGGTGCTATGTGTATTTGAGGGTGGTAAATCTATTTATGGATTTAAAAACACAATTTCAACACTTCAAAATTTGGATTTTATCAAAACCCACTAGAAAATCCAAAACTTAGAATAAATAGACTACTTCATAAATTTATCATTTATATTATGAATATGTAAGTTTTAATAATATTCACTTATCCTATATATTTTTGGATTTTACTTTCTTAAAATTAAAAAACCCCTCCCAAAATCTACACTAATTTAGAACTATATCATTTATATTACATATTTATATATTTCATTAAATACGTAGACAATACAAAATTAAACAAGAAGTAATGACACATATTTAATATAGAAATTAGAAAACCCAAAAAGAATCTACACTAAATTAATACTGAATCATTTATATTTCATTGATTAAGACAAATACAAAATTAAACAAAAAGTAAAGACGCATATTTAAAATAGATTTTAATTAATAAGGATCATATCAAATTGATGAAAACTTTATAATGACACTTTTCCTTATTTCAAAAATAGTGTTCAAGGTAAAACTTTAATTTTTTTTTTTAAAGTATAAGCCACATCAACAACAAAACCAAAAACCATTACAACAATATTATCCATATAAACTCTGGCCAGAATACCACTTAAATAAAAAAGAATAATACTCCATCCCGTAATTAACAACTAGAACAAATATTACATTAAAAAACAGTTTTAATAAAAAGTCAAACTAATTTGAAAGACCAAACGATCACTATATTCCCTGCCTTGTCAGGGACTAAAAACAGTTTTTAATAAAAAAACATTATATTTACACCATTATGCTCATAAACTATTTTGTATATTACAAATATTAAATTAAAAAACAGCTTTTAATAAAAAAACATTATATTTACACCACTATGCTCATAAACTATTTTGTATATTACAAATATTACATTAAAAAATAGTTTTTAATAAAAAAACATTATATTTACACCATTATGCTCATAAACTATTTTGTATATTACAGGTGAAAAAAACTATTTTATATAAAACTTTAAATTTAAATTTAATATAAATTTGCATATGCCACGAAGCTTGGTCCTCTCTCCTCGGAAAAGAAGACACGCAGAAAGGAAGATAATCAATACTTTTACAATCATTTTATGCATTCGCCTTAATATAGTATCGAAAGTTCGCTTTGGGGGGTTTTCCATTAATAAAAGACCCTCTTTAAGCTGTTCACATTTTGTTCTTTTTAAAATGCAACGTATTATATTCCCTATGATAGTTGTTTTTTTGTTTTTTTTTCAAATATTAATGGTAGTAGTTAGATGTGCAGTGATAGTGGTTCAATATATAAATACAAAAAGGAAAGGATTATTTTCATTAAAAAATTCAGTAGAGGTTGGAAATGTAAAAAATTATTGTGAGAGATAAGATTTTTATTTTTTTATTGTTTATATATATATATATAATATTTTAATTTTTCTAATAGTATATATTTGATAAAAGACATCTAAAAGGAGTTCAGATTTACACATAATTTAAAGGAACACATGTTATAGAATATTTTAATTTTTCTAGTGGTATATATTTGACAAAAGACACCTAAAAACAATTCAGATTTATACATAATTTAAAGGAACACATGCTTCCTCTTGTTTGCTAGAATTTTATTGGTTCCAACTAGATTAATTTCATCCATATCACTATTCATTGGCATTTGATATATAATCTCTTCTTCTTTGAAGTCTCCTAGAGATGTTTCCATTGGAATCCTTACATTTAAGGTTGTAGATTGAGAACCTCTCATAAGATTGGTAACTAAATTGTGAAGCAAATTACATTATGTCTCCATTACCACAACATAAGTACTGTTGTGTATATCCTCCTGTGAGTGCACCTTACTTATCTGTGAAAACGTTGATTTGTTATTCCCAACAATCAACTCTTCATGACTCCTCAAAATCTAGTGGATGCCACAAATTTCACATAGAGGGAATCACCTAGTGTGGGAGCGGTTGCTATCCATGACACTTAGGAATAGTGATAAGATCAATATCGATTTCTTAAGAAGCAACCCCAATAAATTGACCAAATTCAATTTAACCCCAATATTACTAAGGACATAATCTCTTTTACTAGACTTTGGACACCAAAAATTTACATAAGCCTTGATACATAGGCTCAACAAACTGAGAAGAACTTCGAGACCAAAGAACCACAAAATAATGAGAGAAAAAGAATTCTCAAATTTGCTTGACTCGCCAATAAAACAAAGAGATCTAAACCCTTTAAGACAACTCTTGTGCAATAAGCTACAACTCCTCTGTATACATTGCCTTCAAATTGCTTCATTTTAGATTATATGAATTGCTTTGGCATGCTTACCATCTTGAAGAGAAGAGGGGTCATTCATATGAGTCTCCAAAACAAAGAGGTTTCTAACCATTCGTGGATCAAGGACTCTCGACCCTTGAAAAAAACAAAAGCCTTTGTTGTTTGTTTGTCATTTTTCTCAACCCCCAATGAAAGGATGTTTCTGATCTTCCATCTAAATAAAAACCAAACCTCCAAACCTTTCACCCCTTTTTGGCTTGCAAATGTTATTGTAATGTTAAATGTTATTTTTGCAAATATGTATCTTTATTTTGTGGCAAATTAATATTTTTAGTAAGGATATACATATCTACTGAGAAATTTTCTTACTTTTTATGTTATATTTCTGCAAATAATTTTTAGTTTAGTGATTATTATCTATGTAATGTTACATGTTATCTTTACAAGAACATAAATTGAGATTTTATATTTTATATCAATACTTTTATTCTTTTCAAATTATATATTACTTTATTTACAATGGTATATCCCTAGGTTGAGAACTTGTTTTTACATTATTATTAATCTTATTGTTGAGTCAAGTTTTACAAATGAAATGCGAGAATAGTATTAGTTGTCATTAAAAAAAAATATTATGGGAAATTATTTTTAAAAAATAAATGTTAAAAAATAAATACATGCATACATACATACATACATACATTCATGCATACATAAGAGATGCTTGGAATATAATAAAGATCTATTAAGTTGTGATTTAGTAGTTGGAATGAGGTATTGTCATGTAAACCATTTAAGTTGAAACCTAAATAAACGTAAATATTTTTTGTGCGTGAGGAAAGGTGTTCAACCTTCCAAAGTTGGTTTTGCTATGTAATCAAAGTGACTTAACACATGTTTAAGAGATTGAGTTCGTATCAGTGGACATTAATATGATACTTTATCCTTTTAATTTCATTAAATATATGAAGTAATATGAAATTGAACAACAACCAAATATAAATATTTAATAATTTAATTTTTTAAACTAATGAATATGAATCGAGATTGACAAAAAGTTGTAATTATTATTTCCTTGTTCCCCATAGTGGTTGAACTCTCAAAGTACGTAAGTGTCACCCTCCCAATCCATAAGATGGCAAATAATATTCAACATGCAGCATAGTAATAAATGTTGCGGCGGCTGCAATGTGGGATGTTGGATCTGGGACAAGCTGAGATCCAACGGTCCACAATGCAGCCCCGCAGCATTTATTACTCTGCTGCATGTAAAATATTTTTTTCCCCATAAGATGGGTATCATACTACATGAAGAATTTGTCCATAACATATGTTAGAAATCACGCGTGCACTATAGAATAAAAAAACATAGCCTGGTTAGGGAGTGCGGTGTTTAAAAACATTGTTAGCATCATAGTGTGTATGTATCATCATACCTAACCACGATCTTCACATTTTCCATTAGTGTTCATTATGATAAATCCAAACGATCATTTATTTATACTTGAGTGTATTATTAAACTTCCATAAAATAATGTTGATGCTATCAACTTTGATCACCCAAGACGACCCAAATTAGTTAGTGAATTCCTTGTTTATGGCTTGTTCTATGCTTATCTAGTTGGTCGACTTGGTTAGGACCACTAGTCCATGCCTAATTGGTTCTTAGTAAATTGATATAGTTGGAATTATTGTTGGTTGGAATATTTATCTAGACAATGTTTCATTGAAAAGAAAACACTTAGTTGCTTCATATTTCAACTTGTTCATGTTGGGTTTACATATGTTCCAACATCCTCTCTTAAACACAACTTGGAGGTATTATCAAACTTCTCATTCCATGGTTGACGCACCTATTTGAAGCCATACATAGATTTCTTCATTTGACACACAAGATTCCAACTTGCAAAACCCCTAGTGGCTTCTCAATATATAGCTCCTCAATAATATTCCCATGTAAGTGAAGCGAAGGTCGACACCACGAGGAAGAGAAGCAGAGCTCAACAAACCTTTGCTTCTTATAATCTACCGAGGACAACCCCAAAGGATGCACTTAGTAACATGATAAAGCATGTGCCTAAAATGGATACCTTCATAATCCAAATCTTGAGACCATGGCCTCTCACCAAACTCAAATTTCAAAACCATCATTCAAATCAAGTAGGACTAAGATGCTACAAACCATTTTCATATTTAGGGTTTTCAGGGTTTCTCTTTACAAAACACCCAAAAATTCATCATTAACCTCAAAGGATTTCAAGATCCACGTACAGAGAGGAAACCCCATCAATCAAACCCAAAGAATTGCTTATCTCTAAATGCCAAAGAGGAACGAAAATTTTCAATCCAAGGAAGGAGAACCAACCTAAAATATTCAAGACACCATGGGCCTCCCTTCAAAACAACTTTGCACTCCTTCACCCTATTGGTAATAGGGGGAACAACTTACTCAAATTGGATATCTTCGCCTTCCTAAGAATTAAACACCCCTAAAGTTCATTGTTCTACCTCTGCACCGAGGAAGGAGAGGGATTTTGATTGAAAAAATACCCATACAAAGCCCTTCTCTATAACAAATCTAATCCTTCTAGAATCCAAGCGTAAGGAAAATAATCCCTCTTTTCATAGGGTTTTTCCTCTTATTTGATTGCAAAACCTTTACCTACTTCCTCTCTACATCAATTTCATGTCTTCGCACACCAATCCAACAAAGCTAGCGGGACATGAACGATTTACGGGGTTCTAAAGCCCCCCCCATGGCCAAATTAGGAAATTCATAAACATCTAAATATGTGTGCATATGCATAGTAAAAATACACAGTGGAAAATAATTTCATTCCACACACAAAACATGCATATACCCTCATATTAATCACATGCATAATAACAACAATCATGCACATTCAAACAAAACATAATTAACAAGTAAACACTTATCTTTTAATGAAGTTTCCCAAGTATCTGGCTATGGAAGAGAAACATTTCACCCAACCTTAGGAACTCTATCCAACACTTTATCTCTCTATTTAGAGGTCACCCCGAACTTGGGATATCTATCGACTAAGGAGGAACTACACATGCTCACTCATAGCAGAAACTCCATAGGTTCACTCATAACCATAGACACACACACACAGGAACTTCAAATTTCTCTTCGATTTTCCAATTCTTAGCCACACTAATTTTCATCCATGAAATTTAATTTTCGGGCTTCCAAATTTGGGTATTTCCGTGGAATTTTTTTGCTTTTAACACGAGCAAAATTCACCCCATGGTTGTTATCTATGCATCCCCTATTGGATTTCATTGCTCACATGAATTTTTGGTCATTTTTGTCCCTCGTGTTTTTTTCATAGGTTACAATTTTTGTTTTGTTTTTTGCTGGGAATGCATGGCTTGTTGAAATTTCCCTCCAATTTCTCAACAACGGAATGGGAATGAAGGGAAATGGATCCCCATGAAGGAAATTGACCTTTGGGTACCAAAAAATAAGCCCATACTCATCCATACTAATTTCGGTGTTCATCCCATGCTCCATTCAATTCATGAGATTATGTTTTAGCAGTTTTCTTCCAACCAAATTAAAGATCAACGAGAAATTGCACTTGGGTGGTTACTTACTTACTTAGCATATTAATTATTACCCATAAATTGATAATAAAAATAAATATTTTAAAAACAAAAAATATTTTTAAAAGTTTGAAAAATCACCACAATACTACTACCACTTGAATATATTTTGAAAAGTTTGAAAAGATCCAAAACAATGATTAATGTGGTTTAGTTAGAATATGATTATCAAATTTAACCTACAGGATTTTTTTTAAAATTTAGCTTTAAGCATAATGCCATGTTAGTTTTTAAAATGTTATAATGTGAAAATGATAAGAGCATAACCTTATTAATGATATATAATGATGAGAAAAAAATGGTAAAAACTATGTGAAAAACAAACACTAGTTGGATTTATTGAAAAGAAAACAACATTGTCTTGAAACAACATTAAATTTTTTAACTATAGCTAATCGAATTAATAATAGATTTAAAAACAAATATTGTCTTGGTTAAAAACATATATTATGAAACCATAGTTTGCTTACGGTCTAATTACTTGAAATGTTCTTAAACCACATTATTATTATTATTATTATTAAGGAACCATATTTGGTAAACGAATAATATGAAACCATATGAAGCTAATATTAAAACTAGATGAAAAATTTTGATTTAATATTAATTTTTTAAACTTAACACTATAATAGTTTTATGTTTTAAATGAAGGTTAAAACAAAGATTGTAGTTGATGTAAATTTATTTTTGCTAAATAATTAATAAGAACATCGATGAATAGATTGTACTTGTAATAATACACATTTTGTTGAAGTTAATATTTTATTTTTAATTTGGTTTAACTGAAATTATCACATTAATCATGAAGAAAAAAATAATAGTAATTGTGTTTACTACCATGTGATTTTTTTTATTTTTATTTGAGATATTAGATTTAAAAAACTTGATTTAATATCAAATTTTTAAACTTAACAATATAAGTCTTTTCTGTTTTAAACGAAAGTTAAAAGAGAGCTTGTCGTTTCATGCCAATTTCATTTTGTTAAATAATTAATAAGAACATAAATGAATAGATTGTAATTGTAATAATAAATATTTGGTCTAGGTTAGTATTTCATTTTTAATTTAGCTTAATAAAAATGATCACATTAATCATTAGAAAAAAATAATAGTAATTGTGATTAATATCGTGAGATTTCTTTATAGCAAGAAAGTTTATGTAAATTTTTTTAAAGTAAAAGTTTATGCGATATAGTTAGTTTAAAATGAAAGCCTAAGCATGTTGAGGAAATGTGAACGCTTCACATATGAATTTATAATTGGCTTTATTTTTTTATGAATTTATAATTGGCTTTATTTTATTATTATTATGTTTTGATATTTATTTTATATTTTATCAAGTGGACTAATTTTTTGGCATATTCAAATTATTTTCTTTTATTTTTTATGAGTCAACTTATAAGTACGAAAGGAGTTACACATCCTCCCCTACTGAGCTGTAGAATGCGCCTCTCGACGCAATAAATAAACTACAAATTGTTGAATTCTTTGTATTATTTTGACATCAATATTAATATTAATAATGTATGAACAATTTTTAAAATATACAAAACAACACTACAATCTTATAATAAAAAAAACATATTAAAATTTCAAACTAAAATTATAAATAAAAATCTATTAAATAATAATTGCAAATATTTATTTATTTTTGTAAATAATAATACGAAATCCAAAACTTAAACGATTTTTTAAAAAGAAAAAGAAATTCAAAATTAATTTTAAAAATATTAAACTATAATTATGTTTATTAGTACTTTTATATGTTAAAAGTTAATTTAAAAAATTATAGTAAATAAAAAGAAATTTAGAAAATGAGATTTTAAAAAGAACATAAATTATTAAAATGACTATTTTTTTTGAAAATATTTTTAAGATTACATAAAAGAAGATTAATAATATTAATAATATTATTTCAACATAAACATATAGATTTAAGTTGATATATATATAAAGTGACATAAATACAACCATTTTAATATTTTAGGAATTTTTTAAAGTTTTTATAATATATGCAAATTTTATTTTATTTTCCTATTTTTAGGTAATGTATATAGTCTAGTACGTACTAATAACTATATTAAATATTAAATTCTCATATCTTTCCTTATATAATACATAAATAAAATGTTTACCCAAACATAATAAACAAAAAAAAATATAATAAACAAAATGATTAAAACAACATACATAATGAGAAAGAAGGTATATATATAGAGAGGATTGGGATATAGAAATTAATGACATGTAAAAATAAAAATGCTCTTCATTTTGAAAGGTGAAATAAAATTCAGACTTCATTAATGACATTTAATTTTATGAAGTGACAGTGTTTTGACCTATAAAATGATAAATGACGGTTTTTTAAATTTCAACCCTATTTATACCACCATGTTATATATCATCTTTATAATAACATATATTTTTGTTATGATTCCATTTTATAATCAACCTTGATTTGTACCTTGTTACATATATCTTTACAATAACATATATTTTTGATAAGATTCCATTTTATATGATTTTGTTTGTTTATGTTTTAAACTTTTTTTAAGTATATTTTTTCTCTTGTTCTGTTCGGAGTTTAGTTGCAAATCACTAAACAAGTCTTAGAATAACATGTATGTTAGTGATGGAAATTGCATAATCTAGGTGCTATGTGTATTTGAGGGTGGTAAATCTATTTATGAATTTAAAAACACAATTTCAACACTTCCAAATTTGGATTTTATCAAAACCCACTAGAAAATCCAAAACTTAGAATAAATAGACTACTTCATAAATTTATCATTTATATTATGAATATATAAGTTTTAATAATATTCACTTATCTTATATATATATTTTTGGATTTTACTTTCTTAAAATTTAAAAACCCCTCCCAAAATCTACACTAATTTAGAACTATATCATTTATATTACATATTTATATATTTAATTAAATATGTAGACAATACAAAATTAAACAAGAAGTAATGACACATATTTAATATAGAAATTAGAAAACCCAAAAAGAATCTACACTAAATTAAAACTGTATCATTTATATTACATATTTATATATTTCATTAAATATGAAGACAATACAAAATTAAACAAGAAGTAATGACACATATTTAATATAGAAATTAGAAAACCCAAAAAGAATCTACACTAAATTAAAACTGTATCATTTATATTTCATTGATTACGTAAGACAAATACAAAATTAAACAAAAAGTAATGACGCATATTTAATATAGATTTTAATTAATAAGGATCATATCAAATTGATGAAAACTTTATAATGACACTTTTCCTTAATTCAAAAAAGTGTTCAAGGTAAATTTTTTTTTTAAAAGTATAAGCCACATCAACAACAAAACCAAAAAACCATTACAACAATATTATCCATATAAACTCTTGCCAGAATACCACTTAAATAAAAAAGAATAACACTCCATCACGTAATTAACAACTTGAACAAATATTACATTAAAAAACAGTTTTTAATAAAAAAACATTATATTTACACCATTATGCTCATAAACTATTTTGTATATTACAAATATTACATTAAAAAACAGTTTTTAATAAAAAAACATTATATTTACACCATTATGCTCATAAACTATTTTGTATATTACAGGTGAAAAAAACTATTTTATATAAAACTTTAAATTTAAATTTAATATAAAATTGCATATGCCACGAAGCTTGGTCCTCTCTCCTCGGAAAAGAAGACACGCAGAAAGGAAGATAATCAATACTTTTACAATCATTTTATGCATTCGCCTTAATATAGTATCGAAAGTTCGCTTTGGGGGGTTTTCCATTAATAAAAGACCCTCTTTACGGTGTTCACATTTTGTTCTTTTTAAAATGCAACGTATTATATTCCCTAAGATAGTTGTTTTTTTGTTTTTTTTTCAAATATTAATGGTAGTAGTTAGATGTGTAGTGATAGTGGTCAATATATAAATACAAAAAGGAAAGGATTATTATCATTAAAAAATTCAGTAGAGGCTGGAAATGTAAAAAATTATTGTGAGAGATAAGATTTTTTTTTATTTTTATTGTTTATATATATATATATATATATATATATAATATTTTAATTTTTCTAATAGTATATATTTGATAAAAGACATCTAAAAGGAGTTCAGATTTACACATAATTTAAAGGAACACATGTTATAGAATATTTTAATTTTTCTAGTGGTATATATTTGACAAAAGACACCTAAAAACAATTCAGATTTATACATAATTTAAAGGAACACATGCTTCCTCTTGTTTGCTAGAATTTTATTGGTTCCAACTAGATTAATTTCATCCATATCACTATTCACTGGCATTTGATATATAATCTCTTCTTCTTTGAAGTCTCCTAGAGATGTTTCCATTGGAATCCTTACATTTAAGGTTGTAGATTGAGAACCTCTCATAAGATTGGTAACTAAATTGTGAAGCAAATTACATTATGTCTCTATTACCACAACATAAGTACTGTTGTGTATATCCTCCTGTGAGTGCACCTTACTTATCTGTGAAAACGTTGATTTGTTATTCCCAACAATCAACTCTTCATGACTCCTCAAAATCTAGTGGATGCCACAAATTTCACATAGAGGGAATCACCTAGTGTGGGAGCGGTTGCTATCCATGACACTTAGGAATAGTGATAAGATCAATATCGATTTCTTAAGAAGCAACCCCAATAAATTGACCAAATTCAATTTAGCCCCAATATAACTAAGGACATAATCTCTTTTACTAGACTTTGGACACCAAAAATTTATATAAGCCTTGATACATAGGCTCAACAAACCGAGAAGAACTTCGAGACCAAAGAACCACAAAATAATGAGAGAAAAAGAATTCTTAAATTTGCTTGACTCGCCAATAAAACAAAGAGATCTAAACCCTTTAAGACAACTCTTGTGCAATAAGCTACAACCCCTCTGTATACATTGCCTTCAAATTGCTTCACTTTAGATTATATGAATTGCTTTGGCATGCTTACCATCTTGAAGAGAAGAGGGGTCATTCATATGAGTCTCCAAAACAAAGAGGTTTCTAACTGTTCGTGGATCAAGGACTCTCGACCCTTGAAAAAACAAAAGCCTTTGTTGTTTGTTTGTCATTTTTCTCAACCCCCAATGAAAGGATGTTTCTTGTCTTCCATCTAAATAAAAACCGAACCCCCAAACCTTCCACCCCTTTTTGGCTTGCAAATGTTATTGTAATGTTAAATGTTATTTTTGCAAATATGTATCTTTATTTTGTGGCAAATTAATATTTTTAGTAAAGGATATACAGATCTACTGAGAAATTTTCTTACTTTTTATGTTATGTTTCTGCAAATAATTTTTAGTTTAGTGATTATTATCTATGTAATGTTACATGTTATCTTTACAAGAACATAAATTGAGATTCTATATTTTATATCAATACTTTTCTTCTTTTCAAATTATATATTACTTTATTTACAATGGTATATCCCTAGGTTGAGAACTTGTTTTTACATTATTATGCATCTTATTGTTGAGTCAAGTTTTACAAATCAAATGTGAGAATAGTATTAGTTGTCATTAAAAAAAATATTATGGGAAATTATTTTGTAAAAATAAATGTTAAAAAGTAAATACATGCATGCATACATACATACATACATGCATGCATGCATACATAAGAGATGCTTGGAATATAATAAAGATCTATTAAGTTGTGATTTAGTAGTTGGAATGAGGTATCGCCATGTAAACCATTTAATTCGAAACCTAAATAAACGTAAATCTTTTTTGTGCACGAGGAAAGGTGTTCAACCTTCCAAAGTTGGTTTTGCTATGTAATCAAAGTGACTTAACACATGTTTAAGAGATTGAGTTCGTATAAGTGAAAATTAATATGATACTTTATCCTTTATATTTCATTAAATATATGAAGTAATATGAAATTGAACAACAACCAAATATAAATATTTAATAATTTAATTTTTTAAACTAACAAATATGAATCGAGATTGACAAAAAGTTGTAATTATTATTTCCTTGTTCCCCATAGTAGTTGAACTCTCAAAGCGCGTAAGTGTCACCCTCCCAATCCATAAGATGGCAAATAATATTCAACATGCAGCATAGTAATAAATGCTGAGGCGGCTGCAATGTGGGCTGTTGGATCTGGGACAAGCTGAGATCCAACGGTCCACAATGCAGCCCTGCAGCATTTATTACTCTGCTGCATGTAAAATATTTTTTTCCCTATAAGATGGGTATCATACTACATGAAGAACTTGTCCATAACATATGTTAGAAATCACGTGTGCACTATAGAATAAAAAAACATAGCTTGGTTAGGGAGTGCGGTGTTTAAAAACATCGTTAGCATCATAGTGTGTATGTATCATCATACATAACCACGATCTTCACATTTTCCATTACTGTTCATTATGATCAATCCAAACGATCATTTATTTATACTTGAGTGTATTATTAAACTTCCATAAAATAATGTTGATGCTATCAACTTTGATCACCCAAGACGACCCAAATTAGTTAGTGAATTCCTTGTTTATGGCTTGTTCTATGCTTATCTAGTTGGTCGACTAGGTTAGGACCACTAGTCCATGCCTAATTGGTTCTTAGTAAATTGATATAGTTGGAATTATTGTTGGTTGGAATATTTATCTAGACAATGTTTCATTGAAAAGAAAACACTTAGTTGCTTCATATTTCAACTTGTTCATGTTGGGTTTACATATGTTCCAACATCCTCTCTTAAACACAACTTGGAGGTATTATCAAACTTCTCATTCCATGGTTAATTCACCTATTTGAAGCCATACACAGGTTTCTTCATTTGACACACAAGATTTCAACTTGCAAAACCCCTAGTGGCTGCTCAATATATAGCTCCTCAATAATATTCCCATGTAAGTGAAGCGAAGGTCAACACCATGAGGAAGAGAAGGGGAGCTCAACAAACCTTTGCTTCTTATAATCTACTGAGGACAATCCCAAAGGATGCACTTAGTAACATGATAAAGCATGTGCCTAAAATGGATACCTTCATAATCCAAATCTTGAGACCATGACCTCTTACCAAAATCAAATTTCAAAACCATCATTCAAATCAAGTAGGACTAAGATGCTACAAACCATTTTCATATTTAGGGTTTTCAGGGTTTCTCTTTACAAAACACCCAAAAATTCAT
>LPNX010791220.1:494-20907 GCA_001517045.1 Pseudotsuga menziesii
GTAAGTATAGTTGAAACCTGTTCTATATTCCATGGGCTGGGTAACTCGGAGAATTCATATTTCTGATAACTCTCTGAAAAATTGTTCAAGAAAGAAGGTAGTACGTTGAGCTAAGACCAAGGATTAAGGTACAAAACTCTCATACTACTTGATCAAGAGTGAGCTAGCTGTGGAGCAAAACTCCCTTCATCTGACGGAGGAGGAGCAAAGTCAACGCTAACTTTGCTCCTCCTCCGTCCAATGAGGGAGGATTGCTCCACAGCTAGCTTACTCCCTTGATCAAACAAGAATGTAGATGATAAGTTTTACCACTATAAATCTTCCTCACTCATCAACCTTTTAAGTAAACAAGAATGTAAATGATAAGTTTTACCACTATAAATCTTCCTTCACTCATCAACCCGGTATTACAAAACCCTCAATCATATTTAAATGAAGTACAATCCGTAATGAAGTTTGTAATTAAAGACTTAACATGTGATTAAGACTTTTACTTTTGTTGATTCCTAGCTGTGTCGGATAAGTGATAAAATACCCACTCCGAGAGCATTTAATTATCACTACCACTTCAATAATTAACCAAATAAACCTTCGCCTTCTAAAGTTCAACAATAGCACAACCTTTAATATATTAAATGATAATCGACCATACTCTGATGAGTCAAGGTTTAAAATATGCCTAGAACGTATTTTATGTGTGCAACCATACTCCATGATAATCAACCATACTTTAATGAGTCAAGGTTTAAAATATGCCTGGAAGGTATTTATGTCATTTATGTGTGCAACCCCATGATCACTATTAAAACGATATAACAAATAAGTTGATGTCATGTTGTAGAAATGACTATTCTCTAGTAAGAGAGATTATTTTATAAATATTTTTAATGTATAAAAATAACATTTTGTTGTATGTAAAAAATGTTTAGTGTTAACCTACTAAGACCATTAAATCATACCTTAAAGATAGAGATGCATGCGTCAATGTCCATGAGAAAGCATGGAAATAGAATTTGCAAATGCAGAAACTAGAAGGAAATTGCAAATGCATAAGCTAGAAAGTAAAGTTTTGCAGGAATTATGGTTTGCATTTGTATCTATTTGCAAGTGGCATGAAATCCAAAGCATGTGGACAAAAAGTCCATAGCAGTATATAGTTAGCAATACATAGAGAAATTGTCATTTGTATTTTAGAAGCAATATATACGAAGTAGCTAAATTGCCATTTGCATTTTGAGACTTGCACTTTTAGATATGTGCAATTTGCCATTTGCTAGTTCTGTACCTGCAAGTACTTAGTTTGAATTTCTCTCGATGAGATGCCCTAGTTTACGCTAAGAGATTTATTGTACATGTCATTAATGAATTTCTTGTTTATTGAGGTGTATGTATATTGAGAGAGATTGTTGGATCGACGTTGGGTATTCTTTGATGCAAATCCATGCAAATCCATGGCATCAATCTTGAAACTCACTCTTAATTTGTCCCAAAAAAAAAGAATATGTGAAGCATCAATGAATAAACCATGGCTCTATGATAAGTTTTACCACTATAAATCTTCCTTCACTCATCAACCCGGTATTACAAAACCCTCAATCATATTTAAATGAAGTACAATCCGTAATGAAGTTTGTAATTAAAGACTTGACATGTGATTAAGACTTTTACTTTTGTTGATTCCTAGCTGTGTCAGATAAGTGATAAAATACCCACTCCGAGAGCATTTAATTATCACTACCACTTCAATAATTAACCAAATAAACCTTCGCCTTCTAAAGTTCAACAATAGCACAACCTTTAATATATTAAATGATAATCGACCATACTCTGATGAGTCAAGGTTTAAAATATGCCTAGAACGTATTTTATGTGTGCAACCATACTCCATGATAATCAACCATACTTTAATGAGTCAAGGTTTAAAATATGCCTGGAAGGTATTTATGTCATTTATGTGTGCAACCCCATGATCACTATTAAAACGATATAACAAATAAGTTGATGTCATGTTGTAGAAATGACTATTCTCTAGTAAGAGAGATTATTTTATAAATATTTTTAATGTATAAAAATAACATTTTGTTGTATGTAAAAAATGGTTAGTGTTAACTTACTAAGACCATTAAATCATACCTTAAAGATAGAGATGCATGCGTCAATGTCCATGAGAAAGCATGGAAATAGAATTTGCAAATGCAAAAACTAGAAGGAAATTGCAAATGCATAAGCTAGAAAGTAAAGTTTTGCAGGAATTATGGTTTGCATTTGTATCTATTTGCAAGTGGCATGAAATCCAAAGCATGTGGACAAAAAGTCCATAGCAGTATATAGTTAGCAATACATAGAGAAATTGTCATTTGTATTTTAGAAGCAATATATACGAAGTAGCTAAATTGCCATTTGCATTTTGAGACTTGCACTTTTAGATATGTGCAATTTGCCATTTGCTAGTTCTGTACCTGCAAGTACTTAGTTTGAATTTCTCTCGATGAGATGCCCTAGTTTACGCTAAGAGATTTATTGTACATGTCATTAATGAATTTCTTGTTTATTGAGGTGTATGTATATTGAGAGAGATTGTTGGATCGACGTTGGGTATTCTTTGATGCAAATCCATGGCATCAATCTTGAAACTCACTCTTAATTTGTCCCAAAAAAGAAGAATATGTGAAGCATCAATGAATAAACCATGGCTCTTAAAGAAACCCAGAATGGAATCATGAGAACATCTAAAAGTTGTTTTTGTGTATAAATATCCATGTCTAGATATGTATAAGAACTTGCACAAATTCTAGATCGTTGTTGTTGTTTAGGACATCACATGTTTATCTTTCCATGAATATTTTTAATGGCATTGTTGGGTTCAAGTCTTATATGTATTAAAACAATTGAAAATTTGATGGAAGTATGGAAAAATAGAAAGTGGAGTTGGTTTGTGGTGGCAATACTATAAATCCTTGGGATAACCATCCAATGCAATCTTACTTCTATGTTTCACCATGTGGCATACATTTGGAAAAATATTATGCCCCTCGTTTGACATATCCCTTTCCCATGCAATTAACACTATACATATATCATTTACTTAATGGTTTGATCACCGGTCTTAGCAAAAAAAATCCTTATCTTATGGACATATAAAATAAAAAACTAGTGAAATTAAAGAGTAAATAATTTTTAGCAACCATTAGATGCTAAATTGAAAGAAAGAACTTCAAAATTATGTGTGCAAAATTGGAATCAACTTAAGAGAGTGGCATACACATTGGCATGATCCTCAAGGTTCCATGCATCTAATGTTCTATGCATTTTATGTAGAGATGCAACACCCCCATGCTCACTTTAGTATGAAACAAAAGAAGTGATATTTTAAGGTGGATTCTCTATGACCATGGGAAATTTTGCTTTCTCTATCTCTAAATTTCCACTTATTTAAGCTCGAGAAATCAAACCGAACTCCTAGTTTTAGTAGTTTTTTTTGGTATTTATAGTTTGGTTGCATTTATCCTATAGTCTTTTTTTGTTGTAAAGAAAGAATCTGTCAAATAACAAATCTTACATGATAAGAAAGAATCTGTCAAATAACAAATATTACCCATTGGTATATAGTCTCGATCACACCAAATCCACAACAATTGCCTCATTTAATTCAGATCTCACTTCCATCTAAAAAATTTGGTTTATTGTTAATCCACATATCGTTTAGGTAGGCACTTGCCAATCGACTTTGTCCACTAGTGGGTGCATCCATGCAAGTGGGTTCCAATTTTTGGCAAGGCAATTTCGACAAAAACAAAAAATCGTACCTCGATCAAGTGTTTTCTAAACCCTTGATCGAGGTCTTAACACCTCGATCGAGGGTTTAGCAAACACTCGATCGAGGTTTTCTTAAACCCTTGATCAAGCTTTAGATAAACCCTCGATCGAGGATTTAGTAAGAGCTCAATCGAGGGTTAGAAAAACAACTCAATCGAGCATCTCTAATCATTATAATTATAAATAAGAAACAAACCATGATTTAATTCACTACATTTGTTGCATAGAAATTTAGTGAAAGAATATTAGAGACAGGTTATAGATATAATAGATGTTTATAGATGAAAAGGGTCATTTATATTCATTTGTAGATATGGGTCGTAGAGTAATTGGAATTATAGATATGATTGATCACATCCATAACTCCAATTAATCTGCGACTAATATTTACACATAAAATCTAGAGAAAGTGGCAGTGGTAATGCTTTTACTTGTTTCTTCTTCAGGGTATTTACTATTACCCATAAGTATCACTCTTCTAGTCGAAATTATGTTTTATTAAATTTTATTATCATATAATTTTATGTTTGATTTTAGTTGAATTCAAAGACCTTGTTCCCATGAGTAATACTATATTTTAAAAGATTTGATTAAAGAAATTTTTGGGTGTTTATATTTGTGTACACACACAAATATGGGCACTCGAATATTTTTTTACTTAAAGTTTTGAAAAGATCAATTGAGCTGCTAGCTCAATCGATCTTTTCTCTAACTGCACATAAACATTCAATAGAGGTATTTAAAAACACGTGTAAAAGGTTGATCGATGCTTTTAGAGACCTTGATCGAACTCATAGCTTGATCTTGACATTGTATTTCCATATGCATCATGTAAAGTTTCATTTAATGAAGTATTCCAAAAGATGCTTGGACACCTTGAATTTTGAATCCCCATTTGAATTCATGTCATTATCCATTTTCAATTCTTGTCGAAATGAGAATTAGTATCATGTTTAGTTTCCATACTTTTTGTTTTTCAGATCCCACAGTCGCCATAAAACCTTTTCCTTTATTTATTTTCCTCCACTCTTAGCATTATGAAACACCAAAACAATTAGCCACGTGTTATTGATGTAAATTATAATGTCATTCAATAATTTACTAGCAAGATTAACTGCAAATGTGTGGCACAATAGCAATTTTGAAGAGTAAACAATGGACATTGATATAACCCAAGGAAATGAGGTCATATTTCTTTTTTCATGGTCACGTTTTCATCTCTCTAAAGGTACTTAACTTGTTGATTCATAATTATTTGATTATAACATTTGTAATGCTATGTGTTTTCTTATAATAGGCCATGACATGAACCTTTATATATATGGTATATCATATTTGATTATTATTTGAGCACATTTGTGGGTTTGTCAACCACTTAATATGTAACTCATGGCCCATTAATGTAATAGATACTTAATAGGTACAAACCACATGATTAATAATTGAATGTATGATATGTGAACAATCCATAAATTTTGCATAGGTTTGGGAAGTTAATACAATGCAATTTCTTTTTTTGTTTTACACAGTTCTATCTAACACTAAGATTACAATAGTGAGAATTATGATTAATTTCATTCAATTCTATGTGTCATCAAAACCTTACTTGTTCTTTGATATTGATATTCGTGTGATGATAGTTTGCATGTTAAATATTTTGAGAATGCCCCATAATTCTCTTTCCCTCTACCTTATTCCAAGCCCAAGGTCAAGGACATATATCCTTTGCAGCATTAAATGCTTGGAGCAATACTTTTTATGCCTAGGTGAAATTCTTAAAAAAACTAGCGAGAATGTTACAAAATATTTAGGTAAATTACATAGTTCATGACAATTGTCGAAATTATTAAGGCTTTAAAATATGTTTCAATGTAGGGGGGATATTTATGGCTTTAAAGTATGTTTCAATGTGGGGGGAATATTTATGGATTTAAATTATGTGAATATTTATGGTTGTAAATTATTCCAGAAATCGCATTGAGATGACTTGAAGTGATATGTTTCTTTTTCCATTGAACAAAGGAGAGAAATGATGCATGGAATTCAGTTGATTAGATGAACTTACACTAGTTGTGTCCCATACACATGGAATCTCAGGACTACGATGATTTGTATTCCCAGGTGTATGATATGGATTCTATTTCTTCTTTCCCACAAAGGCTAGATTTCTGCTAAACACTTATGAGATTTCTTGTACTGTATTAGAGCCCACAACGTAGCAGGATGGATGGATAGCAGAGCAGGATGATCCCACTTGTGATTTTCATAACTTATAATACTAGAGGGAATCGCCTTGGGGATCGACTGAAGTGATATGCTTCTTTTTGCATTGAACCAAGGACTGCAATGATGCATGCAATTCAGTTGATGAGCTAAAATTAGGCGAGTTGTGTCCAATCTACCTAAATTCTAAGGACTACGATCTACCTACGATATGGATCTTCAGGACAGATATTTAAAGCCCAGAGGCCAAGGCAGGATAGAACAAGACGATTAAGATAAAAATTAGTGTTTTCAGATTCATATCACATAATTGTAGTTTTTTAAAATTAAAAATTATATACGAAGGAGAAAAGTATTTTTAGTATTTAAAACCTTTCACTAAATTTATGTAACTCTAATTCTGATCCTCATTCCCTACCCCCCACTGATGCTCCATTCCAGCCTTATTTTGTGTTATGAAGAAGTAGTTTAATGAACATTAAAAAGATTTCAACAATCCATTTCTCAAACCCTTGGCTCCATGGCGGTTTGTACCAGGGACTTCTGGTTGCCAGGTAAAATGCTAGAAGGTTTATGGTAGAATAAGCTGGCAATGTCATGACTTTTTTTTGTTTAAATTTATAAGAGATTTATTATTTGCAGAGTTGATCGAGGCGAAGTTGATAGAAAATTTTGTTGGACATAGTTGTATCTATGGAACGGGTAGAATTGGAAAGAAAACATGTAAGTATCTCTCTTTCCAATCTATGCATTTTTCCTCTTTATATTTAGTTGGAAGTCAATGAATGGTTGCCATAGTTTTAAATTTTGTAGTATTTGATACTTCTAAAATTGTATTTCTAGCAAGAAAATAGTTTTCCTTCTAATGTTATTCCAACCCCTTTGTTAAAGCAACATCATCTTAAGAAACGTCTGCAGAGCTAGGAATTAATTCTACAAGATTGTTATGCTCATATATGAATCAACAACTCCTAATATCTGGTTCTACATGCAAATTTAAGCATCATCATCATCATTTTTGTTCTTATGAAAATGCATACTAGATATCCTTTCAAAATAGAATATGCATCTTATCAAAACTATAGGATAGTTCTGAGTTCAAAGAGATGCATATTCTGTTCTCTAATAACTACACTAGAAATTCTCTTGCCAACCGTGTTAATGGAAACCAAGATGTGTTGCCTCGAACCTATTGAGGGAAACTAGGATAACCTCCATCACCTCATCGAGTTGATTCTTTATGTACAAACTTGTCATTAGTAGCTCGAAAGCAGTGTTTAGATGAAATCTTCCTTGATAAATAAAAGGATTTGTCTAAATCTCTATTTAGGTGCAGGGAAACATTAGGTTTGAGCAACTGTATACACATTGGATATATTGCTGATAGGAATCAAATGATGTTGAAATTCCTTACCTCCATTCTCTTAGTTGGTTCCTTAAAGCCCATGTCTAAAATGTCCTACATGGGAATAATCTTTTAGATAGGGATTATGGTAGTTAGTGTCTACAAGATGTTGAGAACATGGGGGCTAGGATTTAACTCCTTATTTTTTTGTACTAAATATAAACGTGGTGATCATGCATTTAAAACCTTGGTAGTCATGTACAATTTTTTTTAGAGGGTTTAACAATAGCGCGATCGAGGGTTTATTAGACCCTCAATCGATGGTTTAATAAAACCTTGATCGAGCTTCTATTAAAACCTCGATCAAAGGATTTGAATACATCAATTGAGCTCCAAACCTCGATCGAGGGCCTGAAAAATGGAGAATTATCCCTCTTACTGGAAAATCATTTTTTCTCTGTGTCTTCTAGGGGTGGAAACACTGCCATTCATGGAACATGACTGAGTGGAGTTCATACCGATAGATTCATCACCGAATCCTCTATCCATTGAGGTATCATGCATGTGTTTTGGCATTCATGTGTGTTTTTTTTAATTCATTCTAAAACTTACACTTAGAAAACCTGACAACAACTTTGAAGCAGCTCAAAGAAAAATCCATAGGGTTAAAAATACACATCCAATAATTTCTTAAAAATGCACAGCCCACACATCGATGCGTTCTCTTCAAAAGGGTGTCTTTGGTTTTTCAATTTTTGAAAACAATGAAAAAAAACTGGGATGGACACACATGTGTATAAAATGATGCTAAAATCAGATGTGGTCACTTTCAAAAACTAATAAATAATTGTATATTGCAAAATAAATTAGCAAAAAAAATGCAGACCATAGTGAATTTTGTGCAAATCATGCTCATATNACACAATAAATGACATTGGAATATTTAAAAAAAAGTATCATTGGGAAGCCAACATAATATTCTACAATTTGTTTTTTTACTACAAGTCGAAATTCACATGGCATATATGTGTTTTGAGGGCTTCTATCTAGAACATGAGTAAAAAATCAGGTTTTCATCGCCAAATTTGGCCAAAAAGTGTTGCCCACCTTCATGGACTCACCCTAGTGTAATATCCTGGATTTTTGACCTGACACTTATGGGCATAAGCACCATTGCATTTGATGTTGCTTGGATGTTTTATTTTGTATATTGGGCATAAGACCCCATTGCACATGAGAATGATGATTTGTTTGATATATTGGGCGTAAGCCAATTGCATATGTTTTATGTATATGATTTCATGTGTTGGGCAGGGACCCTGAAGCACGTAATTGATGAGATTTTTTTGTTGAGCGTGAGCTCTAAGGCATAGGAGTATTTGATGTTTGTGTTGAGTGAGAAGCTCTGGAGCACATGATTATTTCATGTTTGTGTTGAGTGAGAGGCTCTGGAGCACATAAGTAATTTAATGTTTGTGTTGAGCGGGAGGATCTAGAGCACATGAGTTATAAAATCTTTGTGTTGAGCATGAAGCTCTGAAGCACATGAAAATATAAGAATTGTAACTGTTGGGCATAAGCCTTGGAGCATTCCAAGTTGATGTTGAGCATAAGCTCTGGAACATTGGATCCTTGGCCATTGTATCCCTAGGTGTATCCTACATTTATACATCCTAGCATTAGTGTTGAGCGAGAAGCTCTGGAATTGAACTAAGTTGTAACTCCATGTTTCTTAGCATTGAGTATGGGCTCTAGATAAACACTAGGAATTACTGAAAAATTAATATGTTGAGTGAAAACGACTCTGTAAAACATTCATCTCATCTTACTTATTTTTAAGTGCTTAAATGAAATTTTGAATTTATGTATCTCGTCAAGTACTAAAGAACTACCATGTTAAACGAGGTAATCCAACATGCAAGGAGGTTTGGAGTTTCCTAACTTAGTTGACCTAACCCCTACCTGAAGGCCTATATAAAGAAGTGACTCTAAGCTAAAAATAAAAGTGTCATGTGATTAGGGATCATGCTATATGACACCTAAAGTAAAAATGTTAACAATGGTATATATAAATATATAGTATATACATAATGTGTATAAAAGAGTAAGCATAAGTAATAATACTAGTAACTATGAATAATAATGAAAGGATCTATATATTATTATTATTACTAATCTTAATTAAATATTAAATACATAAAAGAGTCAAAGTAGGAACTAGTCATAACGTTCTTAAGTTAAACTTAAATAAATATTAAATTTACTTAAATTAAGTAAAAAGGGTTATTTCAAGAAAAAAAAATGATTATTGATTTAACTTCCCCTTTTCCTAAAAAGGTTTGTCTATAAATACCCAAACCAAAGGGAGGCTTGGGAATCTTTTGATTTTTCTATCATTCTACCTGATTATTCTCAAGAGAGTTCTTGGAGAGCATTTTTCCCAAGAGGAAAGGAAAACTGATACAAAACCTGTTATCCTAGATAGGGAAGCCTTACCTTAGGAGCTCTAAGCTACTTGCATGTTGGAACCAACTCGGGGGGGATCCGAATTGAAACCAGAAATGGTTATGGGTCACGGTTGGGTGGAACGTGGTAGTTCCCAAGTTATTCAGATAACTGAACATAGGTAAAAACTGGCTATGCCCTTGTTAATGTTGTGTGCTTGAGTGTGTGGGGTTTCTAGTCATTAAAATAGCTTCAACTTGCATTTATGATGCAACACCCCGGTTTTGACCCCATTTGCATTAAAATATATATGATGTAAATATTGTATTTAATCATGGTGTGGAGCTAAAGGCCAAGGCCCCGCCATCGATTTAGCAGTTTATGTTTCGGAAATTAAAATCAATTCCGATGGTATTTCGTGCTAGCCTAACACATTATAATTTGGACATCATGTACAAATGCAATTTAATTAAAATACCCACAACCAGTTATGCCAATGCAACATTAAAGAGATGGGGGCATGATTTCCTAAGGAGAAGGGGGGGAATATTCAAACCTTTGATCCAATGGGAAAATCCAAATATCAAAGGGAAAACCCATTAAACTGTCAACTACCCATTTTATCTTTTGTGCCCAATCATTTATTTCTGTCAGAAATTGGTTGAGTTAGTTAATGCATGGGGATGGGAAGAGTATGGAAGTCAAATTCAAGTTTGAGAAGACATTAGATTTTGGAAAATGTGTTTTTGAATTATGGGCCAAGTAAATGCCCAAAAATCCTGCCCATTCCCTCATGCATTCACGCCCTCCATTCCTCATGGAAGTGGAAGCTTGCAAAGCTCTCACATTCACATTTTTTGTCTACCGATGTGTTTTCCCTCACGTTTTCAGCAATTTTCTTCATTTCCCCATGGCTGGGAAATTGGTTTGGTAATGCTCAGGGGTTGGGCTCTCTCTTGGACATTTTTTTTGTTGTTTCCTCATTACTCGGTTGGGAAAAACCATTTTTTTGGTTGCATAGCGAATGGTAGAAGAGACCCATGATTTTTGGGTGTTTTTTGAGGTCGTTTTGGCCATGTGAAGCCATAAGCATTTTTGAAAATCGAATTTCTATTAGGGGGATGTTTTACCCATCTACCATTTTCATTTTTGGCTCCTAAGACGTTTTTCCTCAACCCTAGAGCTTGTATTTTGTGTGTGTGCATCCTGTGTTTTGGTCTGAACTAGTTTGGAGTGGAAGAGGGAAGAATTAGCTTGATAAACCTAGTGTAGAAAGGAACTACATAGAGAGATCAAGGGGGGGGGGACTGATTATTCTTTCTTTCACACCCTGAAGAGCACTGAAAGGGAAGGCATAGCCTGATGGAATGTGTAGCAGAGAAGGGGATGTTTCCTTGTGTTGGGCGCGTAGGTGTTGGGAAAGCCCAACCAGATCTTGTGTAGGTGTCCATAGCTCTGTGGTTGAGCTCACTAGCTTAGCAATTCAATCTTCTACCTCCTTGGCAGCTTGAAAAACCCAAATGTAGTTTTGGCTTGGATGAATTTTGATACATCTTTGGCTATGTGTGAGCCTGCTATTGTTCCCTTATTCCTTATGGGAATCATGCCCAACTCGGGGGTGGCAGTGTTGCTAAAGATTGATGAGCACACTGGCTTATGGTTTGGTGGAACGTTGCAGCGACATAGCTGGTTGCGGGACAAGCTCCTTTCAAGATAAGTATCTCTTATATATTTAACCTCTGTAACTCTATATTTGTTTTAATGAATTATGATTAATGTGTTGAATGAAATGTATTTGCTTCGATTGTAGATTGCATTATTCATTTGTAAATGTTTTATGTTCAATGCATTTTTATTGTTTATGTTCATGGGGCTTAGATCCCTGCTCAAATGATAGTAGCAGCTTGTAGGTCGTGTCCTCTCGGAGGGGAGGGGACGTGACGTATGAGGTTTGTTGATAATCCTTATATTTATACAAGTTTTCTTATTGAATGAAGGGATTAAATTCTGGAATGATAAATAGTATCTCTCTATTGTATCTAGGTTATTTTGTTTACATAAACTTAAAATAAGCTAGGCATATTTTAGTTTACATGTTCATACAAACCCTAGATATAAATATTTTGTTTACTTAAACACGATGGACTATTTAGGAGAATATAAATTAGATTTCTTACTATTTAGACTGTCATATATGCCTTTATCAGTTTTCAAAACTATAGGAAAATATATTGTCTTTATTATTTCTGCATTACTCTTCCATCATTCCTATTTTAAAATTCAGTCTTTTTTCATGTTGTAATTTTCTAAACTCTATGTAGAACATCAACTAGGGTTAGATCATATTAAAATTAACCAATAACCTACCAACCAAAAGAACTAATTAAATCCACATAAACAAAATTATCTCCATTGAAATCCAACTCTACATCTTCCACTGCTGGCAGATTACATATTGCCAGGACGCTTATTATTTCACCCATCAAATCTAGTATATACAACTATATCATAAACATTGTGCATAAAACATAAATTAAATACCATTTCCATACTGAATCTTAAACAATTATATCATAAATAAGATGAACAAACTTAACATAGTCAAACACTAGTTTTATAATAAACATAACAATGATAAATCTTAAAAAAACCCCATACATTCATTTCTATTATAAAAACCTCTACATAAAATCTATCCATCGAAACCTGTTAAGGTTCGGCCATAGGAATAAATATCATTATAGTTATCTCAACTATTCTAAACAACAAAACCAAATCAAACACATGCCCGGGAATAGAATTCTGTAGGTATCGATTTTAAAACACCAACGATGTAAAACCATAAAGGATTCGCATTACAGGATGCCCTTAAAAGATTCCACATAAACCACAATTTTACGCCAATTATAAGTTACGCTAGCAAAACCAAAGACACAGAGTAACATCCAACAACTATTCACCGGCTACGTATTCACATGAGGGTTGAGTGGTAGCTACCAAGCTCACGACTGTAAACCCCAGCCTTAAAACCATAAATTAAATCGCTACACTATCACATATCTAATTAAACATAAAACAATAAAATGTGCATGCTACATTTCCATACCAAGGTCGAGCCAGGCTCATGGTCGTGAAGTGAAAACCTCGCCATAATAAACATTAATGTCAAACCCAACAATTTTAAATGCTGAGAAGAATCAATTAAACCCTACTGTCAACCTTGTTACAGCCATGGCATAAACAAAAGTATGGAGCAGTATGCCAAACTAATGGTCGTAGAAATAATAAACCCCAGCCACGATAAATAAACCATACATTCCACAATTACAAACATTTACAAGTAAAATGCACACAGTCACAATTCGACACAGTGCCATTGCAAGCAATGGCACTGTCACGCCATAATTTTCACATCATTTAAAACCAAAGCGCAAAGTTCTCCATTAATATATCAAACCATACAATTACGACAGAAAACCAATATCTATTACAGAGTTGAGTCTTCATCTGGATAGATGTGACTCAAAGTCTCCACACTTAAAACCTTCATCGGAATAGTAAATAAAAACACATCTCTTTGATTCCCATTATCTCAAGGGACCCAAACATTTGAACCCATAAGCAACACAAATACAATGTTAAGCCTTTCAAAACAAATCTCAACACTCTGTTACTCATACGCGTAGAGATAAAAGGCCTATGCTTACACATGGATTACCTGTTGAAAGGTTGAGTAGACATTCCAGAGATCCACCCACAAGCCACGAATCAAAGCCACCCCTGTCACCTGTAATTCCAAATGCAGAGCTATGAGCAGTATGCTAAACCTCAAACTGAAGCAAACAAACAAAACAACACTGTAAACCAGACTGAGAGCATAGCTATCAGCGCAGGAAGAGCCTATTACAACACGCAGCATAAAAAATCAAGATCCAAAACCATGCAGACAATCTGAAGCAGAACCAAATGAACCCCAACGACGACTAGACTAGTTCTTAGGGCTCGTTTTCCCCATTCCCCAAGGATCCATAAATGTGCCACCCTGGTTCCCATTATCAACGCAATTTCTACCCACCTCTCCATAGTTAAAACCACAACATTTTCATAATCGCACTAAACCCCCACCAAAACCCTCTTTGGTATCATTAAGTCATAGTTTCATGGCATATGAAATATTCCATGAAAGGTTTTCACATAACCCATAGTATTTCCAAGGATTTAGTATAAAATTTGCCATGGTCTATTAATTAAGCCTTTAACCTTAGGCTTTACACATTACAATTTACATGTTATACAATAAATATCAAGTGGATAAAAGTATCATAACCTCAAACCATAACAATAATGTCAACCATAAATATTCAGGTCATACAACCCCAACTCTGCGTAAACATAGAAAGTAGGAATAGTTAGGCCAAGACTTTAGTCTTTTTCTTCAATATGCATAAGATAGTGTAGCATAGTTAGCATGTCGTAGGCTGTTACATTTAGAAGTCATAGATATATTCCATCAATGAAGTAACCTGCACAAAAAGGGGAAGTTTGCATTAGTTTACATTGAACTAAGTAAACCTCGTAAAAGGAGGAACCTTTTACCTCTCTGAGTGATCGCTTAAGGGATACAAATCCTGCCACTCCACCCCTTGACAATTAAAGGCAAGTCAGAACTTTTCATAAATAAAACCATAAACAAAGTACAAAACAGATAATCATGAAGTAAGACCTAACTGAACAAGCATAGGAAACTGTATGTTAAATAGTAAACACTAACAGAGAAATCATTTAACCAGTCTGAGTAATATAAACATAGTGCATAATTACATCAACATCACATAGTAAAATACATAGAAAGGTAAAGGTAGCTTACGACACTTTGACCTAGTAAACAATGACAGACATGTTCCATAAAGATGAATTAATGTCCATGATAGGTAGTATTTAACTAGCCTACATTTTTTTTTTCTTCGAATTTTGGGGACATTACAAGTGGTATCAGAGCCCAGTTTCAACACTAAGAGACCTAATGGGCGTCTCAAACATCTGTTGTAGAACAACTTAGATCATGAACACGGAAGAATACAACAGCCAGCAAGGAAAACTGAATACCCCCACTCGGGAAGAAGAACTCGTGGTTGAATTAAATTCTGAAATTCTGAAAACCATACAAAGTCTATAAGTAGGCTTATAGAGTTTCAAGGATGATAATATGAATGAAAGAAAAGAACAACAAGCAATTAATGAAGCTTTGTTATGAAACATGACGGGAGGAAACCCGCATGGATAGCCCACTCATTCAACCAACAAGTTCAAGAAATGGTTCTATCATAAACGGGACAACAACCCAAAGGAAGAAGGAAAAGAAGAACACACCCCTAAACTTCTAGAAAGAGATTATCACAGTCTTTCTAGTGATAATTCCCTTTCTCCTTGCAGAAAGAAATAAATGAATGATGACAACCTCCAAGGAGAGTTCAGAAATATAAGAGCGTCAAGCTATGAAGGGGAGATGAACATCGGGGAAAAAGATGAAGAATGGATTCTCGGTATGAGAAAATAATTCTACGTACACAACTACTTGGATGAGATGAAAGCCCGTTTAGCCATGTATAATTTAAATGGAAAAGCATCTAAATGGTGGAGATACCTAAAGCTTACCAAGAAATATGAGGTAAAAGAAATACGACGGAGTAACTTTCACATAAATTTTTAGAAAAATTACATGTCTGAAAGATTCTTCGACAGGAAGGTGAAAGAGTTTCACGAGTTAAGGATGGGTTCCATGACCATGGATGCTTTTATTAACATATTTTTGGATCTTTTACATTATTTTCCATACATAAAGGATGAGAAAGTGAATTTGACATGCCTCAAACATTAACACCACCCTACACAAAGCTACGCTTTACTATGAGCATGGGAAGCTGAGGCAGGAAAACATCAATAGAAGCAGAGACAGGTATAGGACCTTCTTGGATAACCGCAAACTGGGTTTCAACCCACCGCCTTACCGAAAACAGAACAAAAGTTTTCTAGCCAATAAAGAACTTCAACAAGACAGGTACAAAGCCATATGTACCAGCTTCAAATGCTAACAAACCGATAATAAATGGGGGAGCCAATGTTGGCCCGCTGCAAATCAAATGCTGGAAATTCCAAGGGGCCCATTATGCTCGAGAATGTAAGAACAAGACCAATGGAGTCTTACACAATTTATAGGAAGAACCAACGCTAGAGGACATAGCTAGAATGTCGAGGATTTATGCAGCCTTGGATGGCTGACACGCAGACCATCAAATTACTATGGTTGAGATATAAGGTAAGGTTTCCAACACACTTCTATTTCAATATTGATTGAGCCCGGTGCTTGCCAAAGCTATGTATTGCCTAAAATTATTGATTTATGTAAACTAGACAAAGTTAAACACGAGAAACCCTCGATGGTACAATTAGCTACAGGTACAAAACAAAAGGTTTTTGAAATAATTAGGGATTGTGAGGTAAACCTGAATGGTTTCCCTTCCAGGATAAATCTAAACATTCTACCCTTAGGACCGTATGAAATACTTATCGGCATGGACTGATTGGAACAACACCATTCCATGCTTGATTGTTTAAACAAGTCAATATTGTGTACATATAGCCAAGAGAATCATGTAAATATCCAAGGGATACCTAAGAAAGTTTCCATAAGGAAATTATCTTCCTTATAAGCAAACAAGTGCATTAGGAATGGCTGTAAACTATTTGCAGTGAACATCCAGGACATAGAATCTGAAAGAGAAAAACACATCGAGGAATTTTCAGTTCTCAATGACTTACAAATATATTTCCTGAGGAGATACCAGGATTACCACCGAAATGAGACTTATATTTTTCCATAAAACTGACACCAGGGTCAGTTCCGGCTTCAAAATCTCCTTATCGCATGAGCGCACAAGAGTTGGTGGAGCTCAAGCTGGAATTGCAGGAGTCGATTGAAAAGGGATATATCTAACCGAGTGTGTCCCCTTGGAGAGCATCGATACTTTTTATAAAGAATAAGGATGGTACGATGCAGATGTGCATTGATTACCGCCAACTTAACAAAATGACCATCAAGAACTGATACCAACTCCCTAGGATCGATGACTTGTTCGATCAAGTAGGAGGATCCAATATCTTTTCGAAGATTGACTTGCGGTCCAGATACCATCAAGTACAGATCCACGGTGAGGATTTTCATAAAACCTCCTTTCATACGAGATACGACCACTACAAGTTTGTAGTAATTCCATTCATATGATCATAACAGTGTTAATGCACCGGATCCCATCAGAACTCCGCAATTAAGCACGCTTGGGCTAGAATAGTACTGGGATGGGTGACCTCCCGGGAAGTCCTAGTGTTGCACCCTCCCATATATAATGCCCCTCCTATACCTAGGTGCCGTTGTGTGCAGAGATTTTATTTTTACACTATTACTACAAAGGAGTTAAATCTGTTAGCATCAACCTTGTTAAGAAAGATTCATGCGCATTGTAAACAATTGTTTGAGAATTATCTTTAACGTAATTCACAACGCGTCATCATCATGGTGCCCTAAAGACGGCTTACTATGCATACCATAAATTAGTAAGATAATAGTAGCATTTTTTTTTAAATATCTTTTTAACAGTATTACCTTCCTAAACAGCATAAGGATGAAGGAGCAATCTTTCCTAACAGTCATTCTTAGATTCAATCCATATCGAATAAAAATTTCTACAACTTCCTCACCATGAGGACAAATAAAAAGGTAATATCCAAAAGTACCTAAGATAACAATGTCAAGGACACTCAAATTATGACATCCCAAATGAACTGGAATTGATTGTTAGAAGGAATGCAAAACTGTTTCATTCTACATTAAGACGATTTCGTTATGCCAACTTAAAAACAAAACATCCTTAAGGAATACCAAAAGATAACATATATATTCTTTATTTTTCCCATGAGATCCCTATGCCATATTACCATCCTCCTAGACCATCTTAGTCGTAAAGGACAATTCATAATACAAATAACAAAGAAAGAACAGGAGGTTGTTATCATTACATCCACATGCAACTTACTTTATAACCAGATTATATAGGAGACATACATCAGTACATGTAGATTATATTTATAATTTACATGAGTTCGTTTCTATTTACCTTGAGTTCTTGTCATTGCAGGATGATTCGACTACTTGTCTTGCAAGCACTTCAATAATTCTATACAATCACAATTAGGAGATCTTTCTCAATTCATAGTTTATTCAATAGACATAGTTAACATAGGCATGATAGATACAATGCTTTGTTCCTGTAATAATCCTTGGAATGATACCGATCCATAACAACAAATTTTAATTATGCATGAGTAAAAACCACAACACCAAACTTATAATATTTGTTTACACTTCCAAATGCAAGCATTAGGAGAAGGGACAAGAATTTTCCCGCTGCGGCTGCTAAGAAGACAACTGAGTTAGATGGTTACAGTCCAATAAATAAAAGAAAATAATCTATTGCATAATCAATTACATATACACAGTATGGTGCTCTGCCATACTATCATCATACACAGTATGGTGCCATACTATCATCATATGCATCCTCGTTGCGACACCCCTTCCCTGCGCTCACAGTTTATTATTAAACCATTTAAAGAGGAAATATATAAATGCCACTAAACATGTCATGAAGTCTATTCATTTTATTGTTGCAGCTAGTAACTTTAACGACTAACACTAACAATTACCAATCAAAACTTCGTTTCTAAATTAAAGAATGATCCGCCTGAAAGCTCGACTTCGACTTTCCTCCCAACCAACTGACTCTATCTGGCGTGCGTTATTCCGCCTAAAGTCACCCCCGAGCTTGGGCGACGAACCCACTAAGGTTAAGGAATGAAGTTAGAACCCCTATGAGGTTCCCTAGACATGTTCGACCACCCAGTAAAGGACATATTGCTTAAATTTTTGCTTAACCAACATTTAAGAGGATAGCGTATAATAATGTTAGTTTTATAACTCCTGTAAGTCATGCAAGTAATGCAAGAACATCATTTATACCAAAATCAAACCTGCTCATGCCATCATTATTCAGCTATATTTAATCGACTTCCCCAAATTTTTCAGATGTAGTTACTTTGGTTGGTCTTATGACTTGGTCCTCGAGATAACAAAGGATGTACTGCATTCCCTCAAGGCACTATAATCTAAAGCAAAGGATTATAAAGGATACACTTACTCTTATAACAAGAAAATGCATTCATAATGGATGTAGCACCTCAACACTCAAAACGCATTACTCAAATGCCAAAGTCCCACTAAAGAAGCTCTTACTCATTCGCTCCACAGCCAATTCCTAAAAATTTTGCATAGAGAATTGCATAAACAAATTTCTGGATTTGCGATTGGGTGTTCAGTGAACACAAGGAAAATATGCAGGGCGAAATGTACAGGGTCGATACCTTGTGTGATGATTTTGCCTTCGCCAATACTGACAGCATACAGAGGGTAATGTACAGAGTGTTTAAATGTCAATTAAAAAGAAACAGCGAGCAAGGGTAAGTATACAGAGTGGTATTCAGCATTGCAAACATCGAGGTAATATAAAGCGTGGATCTCTCCATTCGACCCATGACCATTCCAAATCAATCCTTTGAAGGTCACACCAGAATGGAATCGGTTTAGCCATTTCATGTTCAGTCAATACCAAGCCACACGTAGGGGATAATATATAGCCCATATATTCTCAGCTATTCGATCCATGAATGCTCCAAAGAAATACATAGGAGATCGCATAAGTTCAAATTCTGGACTAGCGATTTCATAATCAATAACACAAAGGAATATGCAGACATATCATGCAGGATGGACATTCTGGTTAGCGATTTCGTCTTCAACAAAAAAAATAAAAAAAATAAAAAAAAATAGCATGCAACGGATAACATGCAGAGAGGACACATTAATCTATTTGATCCAAAACATTACACTAGGGATCACATGAATACAGATCTTGGTTGGTGATTTCACAACAATATTCAGGGATTGCACCAGAATGGGTCTGATTTTATACCAGTCAACGCATTTCAGCGTAGAGAATTCTGGAAATGGATATGGTTCCTACTTAATCAAGTTCAAGAAAGACCCAACGATTTCAAAACATACAGTAATCATTAATAAAACCACAGAATGTCAATATCCAAGTTGCCTATGGGTCCTTAGAAATGTGTGTAATCCCAACCAACTCATTGGCAGCAAGGTCGCTTTAGATTTGGATCTATAAACACAAGCGAATGAGGGAACTGATAGTTATCTAACTTTATCTATAACAGCAATGAAACAAAACCAAGATCGCCAGGAAAAGTTCAGTAAGAACCCAAGGAATTTTCACGGCCTTTAAATCGGATATGATCTTTAAATGTACAAGATCGAAGGTCTTTTGGTTTGAAACAAAAAAAAATTAAAATAGAGATTGCAGAACTTGTTCGATAACAACCACAAAGGACCTCAATACAAAACCTCTATTTCCCCAAATAATGAAGGCATTCAAAAAGAAATTGCAGGTCATCATACGC
>LPNX010791240.1:845-59916 GCA_001517045.1 Pseudotsuga menziesii
TGAGATTGCGCATTAATCCAATATGTCATGTAAAGAGGTTTCATTCTAGATAAGTAGCAATGGAGAGATGTATAGAACCATGAGCTACTTACCGATCACATGCATATTAGTAGTATACATTCATTAATGAAAACAATCTATCATGCATAACACATCAACTAAATATGCATAACAAAACAATATCATTAAATGACAATTGAATACTTATCTTTTGTTTGTTTTGTGGGTAGACTCCTTCTTGATCATTCTCATTCATCATCTTCTTCATTCATGAAATCGTCGTTTCTTATCCAAATGATAAGATGGATAAGAGGTTCATCAAGAATTGAGTTCTTCATATTCCTCATCGCTTGGGGGATCTTCTTTGAATGGTGAGATCTTGATCTTCAATTTACTCCCATATTTCTTCTTCTCTTCTTATGAGACAAGATTCTTCTTCTTCCTAAAGTCAACTGAAAGTAATCACTTCCTTCTGGCACACATTCCTCGCATGAATGAATCCCATGATCATGGGAGGCCATTCAAGGTGGATATCACCACTTCTGCATTCTCTTCTTCTTCTTCTTCTACCGCTTCAAGATGTTATGCATTATGGATCTTCACATTCTTAAACTATTTTCTCAAATCCATATTCTGAATTATGTTCTTATCTTCAAATAGCTTGATCAAGGAATCAAACATATTCAGTGTCTTTAGGGAAGACACTTGTGGTACAAGTTGATCCATGATTGAATCAACAGTGATCTTCTTGGCCTTGATCAAGTTCCTCTTCTGTAAGTCTTTGAGGCTCGTCTCCCTCTAGAACTGGAACCTCTCTACTCATGTAGGTGTCTAATTCATTTTATTCAGAGGGATAAAATACTTTCATGCTTGGAATTTTTCAACTTCACCAAGCTTATCATCAAGCCGATGTGATAGATCACTTTGAAGTGATAACCTCAAATGCAAATAGCAAAATATTAGATCGTACCGATTTGAGGTGTCCGTCCTGCTTCCAGAGTTGGCTGATCTAGGGTTTGTCAAAGAAAAATTAATTTTAAAAACTTGTAATATTTAAGATATGATTGGATAAAAATATATATCTCTTCAAATGGAGCTGTCCAATGTACTCCTTTTCCGAAAACAGTGGAGGGAAGCTTCCGGAACAGGAAGCCCTAGTTTTCCAATTTCTTCTACATATATTCCTATTACTGTTTATGTGATATCTCCAAAGTTACTGCTCCCCTATGTTAGAAATTTTTCACTGAAGTAACCTCACACGTCCTTGATCCAAAACCATAGGTTTCATCATAATTGGTTTCACCAATTGGGATTTATGATCATTTTCCCAAGGTGACCTGTTACAGGACTGTTCAGAACAGTGAAGTTGTACGGCATGCCACGTCTCACTGGTTCATATTTCGGTTCTGAAATTCGGACCACAGAAATTAAAGTCTGTGATATTTCTAGAACATCTTCAGGAATTCCATTTTGACCTCTATATCCCAATCTATAGCAATTTTCCCTAGGTGTCCTGTTTAGGAATGAATTCTAGAAGAGGCTGGAACCCTAACTTGGAGGGATCATATCTCCTAGAATATAGCGAATATGAGGCTGAAATTTGGACAAGGTGTTCATAAGGATTATATATTTGGTATCTGAAATTTTAAGCTCCTGAAACATTGTCAATATTGGGATATATATAATATACCAAAACTTAGAATTTTTAGTATTTAAGGTTTTTCTAGCTCCGGATCAAACTAGGGTTTGAATTTCCTGGAGTTTCACCCAACCAAAAATCTTGATCCAGGTATATAAACTTCAATTTTGATGAGGAGAGAAATCCTATGCTGGCCTCACTCAAAAATTCTTCTTCTACAAGAATCCCTAATTTCCCACACCGAAAACTGAAAATGCTCGGAATCGAATTCTGCTTCGACAGAAAGATGCACCCTTCAATAGAGAGTCAGCATAGAATTATTTTGCTGATAGTTTGTGGAGAGAGAACCAAAAAGTAAGAAGCACTAGATTCTATAGCTGCACAATGTCTTCTTTTCAGGGTGGCTCTGATACCATGTTAACTTTTCATATGCTTAGCTAAGACATCAGTACTTCATTTCATTTTCATAACAAAAGAATATAAACAGGATCACTAAAAGATAGACAAGCACAAAAATACAAAAGGAACACAAATATTTATCCTGGGAAAACCCTAAAGGGAAAAACCCAGCAAAAGCTTCCTCAATATAGATGCCCCAAAAATATAAAAGATAAAACCAGCAAGGAGATCAAAGCCTGATCCTCCTCCTTCTCTAGCTACTTCTCTTCTCCACTAATGTGATACACAAGTGAGAATGTGTGTTTCCAATGAGGAGCACCACACCTCTATTTATATTCATCCGTTCACTTTAATTAACTCATCCGACATGTAGGCTCAATTTAATCATGTAGGCTCAAGTAACCACACTGGGGTGCTAATGAACCACCTTTACAATTAGAGGGGACTACCTCATGACTCTTATTAGTTCTTCCGATTAGAAGCATCTGGGTACAAAGATAATACAAGTGGTTCTCCCAGTAGGACCATCGAGGACCACAAAAGATACATATAGAGACCAAATTCTATAGTTTCTTTCAGATATCTTATCACATGTTTTGCAGCTACTAAGTGAACATGTCTTGGTTGAACAAGATATTGACTCAAGGTTTTCAGAGCAAAACAAATGTCTAGTCTAGTATTTGTTAGCTACATCAATGACCCAATTATCTGTCTGTAGTGAGTCACATCTACTAACTCTGATGGGTCATTAGCTAACAGCTTCAGGTTGGAGTCCATGGGTGTGGCCATGGCTTTGCATTCCAACATATTGAATCTCTTAAAATTTCTATCACATATTTTCCCTGGTTGAGAAAAATTCCTTCTGAACTTTGCCATATTTCCAGACCTAGGAAATAATGCATTAACCCAAGGTCTTTCATCTCAAATTCTTCTGTTGGTTTCTTTTTGCTTTCCATAATCTATTTCTCATTCCCTGTCAAGAATAACAAGATGACAGGTTCATCATCTACAACCTTGAGTTAAAGGTTAGGATCATCTTTTACTCTTGGTAAAGCCCATAATTTACAGGAAATTATCTATTCTTCCATACCAAGCTCTGAGAGCTTGCTTCAGGCCATAGAGGGCCTTATTCAACTTGCATATGTGATTCCATCTGTCTTCAACTTCAAATTCTCATGACTATTCAATGTAAAACTATTCCTCAATCATATCATTAAGGAAGGCTTGTCTTTACTTAATCATGGAAGAAACTACCATGATAGTTCTGAATGAAGTGCACCTTGTTTCTTCTATCAGCAACACATTTTGTCTTGCAAATACATTTGGAAGATACCACATTCTTGCTTTGTTTTTTGAGTACTATATCCCAAACATCATTCTACTATTCTTTCATCATAACATCTTCCATGAGTTCGTCTTGTCAGGTCATCAACATATCCTAGTTTTCTTCATTCAACCTTGAAGGTTGGAACCCACTTTACTCTTGGTAAAGTCTCGATCCATCATGTCGTATCATGTCAAACTCAAATATCTTATGTAGTCACTCCCCCTGAAGTGGAGTATCATATTCCTTCTTCATTCTGTACAGGTGGTTCTATGCTTGATATATACTTCTAGTAGGTCTGGTTAATAGAGTATGTTATGTCATAGTCTATTCTTTCAGAGGAAAATCACGAACCTTGCTTTGTACACTTGTTCTTGTAGATCCATAGATACTACGTACTTCCCTTTATGTCTTGAAATCATATCGTATACATCATTCCCCATATTAACTGTTATTCTTTGATCATAGCTTCTTTCATAGCATTCTTTTCTTCATCTTGAGTTATCTCTCCTACCCATGGTGGTCTTCATCCTTCGAGGTGGATCTACCACTCTCTGAAGCTCTTTCTTTTGTCATGGTGTCTTTGAACTTGGGAGCTTCAGATTCATGTTTATTGGAATGAATCTTGAAATTTCATCACTTGTTCTTCAAAACAAATATCAAATGCACCAGTTGCATGGTTAGAACTATTTCATAAAACATATGCATAACAACAAATTCGTATGCATCATGCAACTGTTTAGTTAATACAACATTCATCCATATCTCATGGAAACTTTCTAGATGCCATCCATCATTGAGATTGTGCACTAATCCAATAAAGAGGTTTCATTCTAGATAAGTAGCAATGGAGATTGTATAGCACCATGAGCTACTTACCCATCACATGCATATTAGTAATATAATTTCATTAATGCAAACAGTCTATCATGCATAACACATCAACTAAATATAATCAAATGCATAACAAAACAATATCATGCAATGAAAATTGAATACTTATCTTTTATTTGTTTTGTGGGTAGAATCCTTCTTAATCCTTCTACTTCATCATCTTCTTCATTCATGACATCATAATTTATTATCCAAATGATAATATGGATAAGAGGTTCCTCAAGAATTGAGTTCTTCACATTCCTCATCGCTTGAGGGATCTTCTTTGAATGGTGAGAGCTTGATCTTTAGTTGCTCCCATCTTCTCTTCTCTTCTTATGAGTCGAATGAAAGTAATCATTTCCTTCTGGCACATATTACTCACATGAATGAATCCCATGATCCTGGGAGGCTATTCAAGGTGGCTATCACCGCTCATGCATTCTTCACTTCTTCTTTTACCTATTTCTTAAGGTCATCTTCTGATGTATGTTCTTTCCTTCAAATATCTTGGTTAAGGAATCAAACATCTCTTTCAATGTCTTTAGGGAAGACACATGTGGTACAATTTGATTTGTGACTGAATCAACAATGATCTTCTTGGCTTTGACCAAGTTCTTTTGGTGTAAGGCTTTGAGGCTCATCTCCCTCTAGAATTGCAACCTCTCTACTCTTGTAGGTGTCCAATTCATTTTCCTCAGAGAGATCAAATACCTCCATTTTTGGAAGTTGTTAACTTCACCAAAATTATCATCAATATGATGTGATAGATCAATTTGAAATGAGAACTTCAAATGCAAATAGCAAAAGATTAGATCTTACCGATTTGAGGTGTCCGTCCTGCTTCGGGAGCTAGATGATCTAGGGTTTGTCAGAGAAACCCTAATTTTAAAAATTTGGAATATTTCATATTTTATTGGATAGGAATATATATCTCTTTAAATGGAGCTATCCAATGTACTCCTTTTCTAAAAACAATGGAGGGAAGCTCCCGGAACAGGAAGCCCTAGTTTTCCAATTTCTTCTGCAGAAATTCTTGTCACTGTTTCTGTGATATCTCTGAAATTACTACTCCTCTGTCTCTAAAGCTTCACACTGAGGTAACCTTGCACTTCTTTGATCCAAAATGACAGGTTTCATCAGAATTGGTTTCACCAATTGGAATTTATGATCCTTTTCCCAAGGTGACTATTTATAGGACTGTTCAGAACAACGAAGTTGTACAGCTTGCCACATGTCACTGTTTCATCTTCTGGTTCTGAACATTGGACCATAGAAATTATGGTATATTTAATTTCTGTAACATATTCAGGAATTCCATTTGGACCTCTGTAGCCCAAGATATAGAAATTCTCCCCAGGTGTCCTGTTTAGGGATGAATTCTGGAGGAGGCTGGAACCCTAACTTGGAGGGATCATATCTCCCAGAATATAGTGAATCGGAGGATTATTTTTGGATACAATGTACATAATTATGTTAGATTTCGTCTCTACAATTTTTAGCTCCTGAACCTTCGCAAATATTGGGATATAGTGAATGTACCAAAACTTAGCAGTTTTAGTATTTAGGGTTTTTCTAGCTCGGGGTCAAACTAGGGTTTGACTTTCCTGGAGTTTCAACCAACCAAAAATATTGATCCAGGTCTCTAAAATTCAATTTTAATGAGGATATAAATCCTATTCTAGGCTCACTCAAAAATTATTCTTCTGCAAGAAGCCCTAATTTCTTGCACCGAAAACTGAAAATGCTCGAATTGAATTCCGGTTCAACAAAAAGATGCGCCCTTCAATGGAGAGTCAGCCCAGCCTTCTTTTGCTGATCGATTGTGGAGAGAGAACCAAAAACTAAGAACTACTAGATTCTGTAGCTGCACAATGTCTTGTTTTCAGGGTGGCTCTGATTCCATGTTGAATTTTCATATGCTTAGCTAATACATCAGTATTTCATTTCATTTTCATAACAAAAGCATATAAACAGGATCACTGAAAGATAGACAAGCACAACCATACAAAAGGAACACAAAGATTTGTCATAGGAAAACCCTAAAGAGAAAAACCCAGCAAAATATTCCTCAATATAAATTCCCCAAAAGATAAAAGATAAAACCAACAAGGAGATTAAAGCCTGATCCTCCTCCTTCTCCAGTTACTCTTCTCTTCTCCACTAATGCGCTACAGAAGTGAGAATGTGTTCCAAATGAGGAACGCTACAACTCTATTTATATTCATCCATTCACTTCAATTAACTCATCTGACATGTAGGCTTGAGTTACACATGTAGGATCAAGTAACTACACTGGGGTGCTAATGACCCACCTTTACAATTAGAGGGGACTACCTCATGACTCTTATTAGTTCTTCCAATTAGAAGCATTGGGGTACAAAGTAATACAAGTGGTTCTCCTGGTAGGATCATCGGGGACCATAAAAGATACATATATAATATTCTTTGAAGTTACAATATTTCAACAGGCCAAGTGTAAACCCTATATTTTACCATAATGAGGTTCAATGAACAAGAGGGACCAAAGGTGGTTTCATAATGAGATTCAATGAATCATAGGGACCAAAAAGGACCAAAAATACCAAAAGTAGGTCAATATAGTCAAAATATGTGTGAAGGACCAAAAAGGATCAAAACTACGTCAAAATAGTCAAGAACCAAAAATATCACCATTGCATCCTTAAAGTTGTCAACCCCTGTGCACTGTTGGATAGAGAATCTATCGACAAATATGGAGAAAGAAGGAGACCCCATAGACACATTGGATAAATTTATTGAATACGTCCTATTATCACCCAATAATTTTCCTATGTTTATGGTAGGAGATCATTGGGGTAACCATTTCAAACCAATCTTTAGGCTGTATTCTATCCTATACAGTCAGAGAGGGCTCTCACTAATTCACAAATACATATTCCTTTAAGCAAGTGGTCAGAAGGATAGATATATGAAAGGAACAAGATAATTGTAAGTTTTAAGGATGGTAAAAAAGACGTACAAGAAGTACAATTGGGCAATGGAGTCATAGTTTGAAAATATTCAAGGAGTTTACAACAATAATGAGTGTTGATTCTCTTATGTAACCTAAGGCAATGTGGTTTTTATATTTAGTCAAAATATATTTAAGGAATGGTAGACAAAGATGAGAGGAATGCCAATGAAACAAGAGGTACCTATCGATGGATGAATATCTTGGAATACCTTTAGGAAAAACATGAGAAAGGATAACAACTGCAATAGATCACCTAGAAATGGATGAACTCTATCACAACTATGATACACATATAACATATACAATTTCTAATGTAAGGACCATATAACAAGGATGAATTCCTTACATACAATATAGAACTGTGTTGGCATAAATAGACATATATGAAAATGTGAAATACAGGAAAACACAATTGAACATGGAACAAATTGGAGAATCTCAGAAAACTTAGAAAATAATTTTCATTAATGTTTCCAAGAAAATGACAGAGCTATAAAAAACCAAGAACAAAAGGCTTCTGAATGAAAGTTCCAACCCTTTCTTCCTCTAGAGAGGCTACATTTATAGTGTCATGGGATCCAAAGACCAACCTAGAAACAAAGCCAAATTCAGTTACAAATATTGGGAATCAATCCCAAATCATCATTGTAAATCCTAACAACCTTTAGGTGGAATATTTTCCAAGATATGAACACAAATTAGGAAATATGGAGTATCGTGCATGCTTCATTAAAAATGGAAATGTTGTGTCTAGGACGTAGGTTTGCTTGAGCGAAGATGATGGTTCAGAGCACCTCCAATGTTTTTAGGCTGACTCAGCCCAACTTGTTTCTTTACCACAAGGGTGGAGAATCCCATCCTGCATCTTCTGAATGCAAAACCATCCTCTGTCTTCCACTCTGCTAGACTGATTTTGAACCACCGATCTTCCTTCTCATTTAATCCATCGGTCTTTTTCTATGTTATACTATCCACTTTATTTTCCTTGCAGCTTCCCCTAGCGGAAAATCCCCCTCACTTCGATCTTAGCATATCTTCATCATGGCCATTGGATCACGCATCTCCCACCACATTTTGATGAATCTAAACCTTCACATGCGTTGTTCACCTTGCATCAGCGGAGTCCATTGTTGTCATAGATATGGAATTACGAACTGATCTTGACCATCGAAACTTGTGGCCCCTACTAAATTCCACTGATCTGAAGGAAACTTTATCTGAGTGCATGTTGTGGGATCAGAATTAACCTCTATCATCGATTAGGAGGGGGAGTAGATGTACACCGTAGAAACCTGCGCCCCATATCAAATCCCACCGATTTCAAAAGTTGATCGCGGTGCGCAAGTTTGTTTGGATAAATCCATCTTCACTGTAGATCCATTCCCGATTAAACATCCTCTGTCAAAACATAGTGTACTTTAAGCAATTTGATGGATTGGAAAATTTAATTTCCACGAGCATGTTATATCAGCTAAATCCACCTCCACCACTAATCTTATCCCTTCGTCAATCTTGGCCATTGAAACATGCAGCCCTTTAAGCGATTCTGCTGATATGGAAAGTAAATTTCTACATGCAAGTTAGATCAGTGGAATGAATTTCCAATGTTGATCCAATTCCTTATTAGATCACCACCATTGAAATATGAAACATCTACGCCATTTCTCCGATTAAAGAAATTTATTTATCCCTGTATGTTAAAACAAGAAAATTCTTTAGAATCATAGATCTATCTACGTCTCTTCATCCAACAGACCACCATATCTGCAAGTTACCTTGTTCCTTCCGAAAGAAAAATTCCTCAAGCTTGTCTAATTAGGCCCTTTGTTTCCTGTTACCATACAACTAGGAACACAATTTTCTCATTTACACACATTTACAAAGCTGAAAACCAGAATAGTTTCAATTGTTTCACATTTCCAACCTAGAAATCCTCCTTCTGAATACCTGTAGAACCTCATTAACATGCCTCCAGGTCCTATAATAAGGAATTTTTAGACCTTATTCCTCCTTTTATTGCCCTAATCCCCTACCAACTACTTAGCCCAAAATAATGCTACCACCTCTGTAAAAATTCTTAAAATTTAGCATAGGTGCTAACATTGGCCCCCACTCGAGGATGTATTTTTTTTTTAAACAAAAATGGTTATGAGACTTTTAGTATTTAACTCTGGCTAAATGGCTTCTAGCGGCCTTACAACAACCTTTCCAAGTCCAATTACCACCTTTTCCCAGTAGTTTGAAGCTAGACTCTCCCTTTGCAAAGTTCCTGTATAACTAAACATTGACAGAGAATTCAAAATTCTGCAGACAGAAAATAAACTGGAATATCTTGCTGGGACAGTCCATACTTGTATAGACGCTCCCTTTGTCAAATTCCTTAAAAAACTAATCAAAGACAGGGAATTCCTATAGCTGCAATCAAAAAATAAGCTAGAACAGCATGCTGCAAATTGCTGCATACAGAAAATGAACTGGGACAGCATGCTGTATCAATCTTTTCAAGTCTCGATTTGATTGAGAGAATATTCCAGGTCATGATCTTCTTCATGCTTGATCTAGATCTTGATCATCTTCCAACTTGAGGTCTTTATCCAATTATTTGCTAGCTATTCCTTCTCTGCAAACCAAGGATCCGTGGGAACCTTTCTTACAGCTTCGATTTAATACTGGATCGTGCTGTCTTCCACATCTACTGCGTTGAAGATACTCTAAATATACTTCATCAAGCGAGAGCTAGGTTATATCCTCTCTGAAGGACTAGAATTGGATCCAATTTGTAGCTTCAATCGGCTAATAGAGTCATAAGACTTCCTGAAAGAAATGTACTATTGATAGAGGGATGTTCAGTCAGTTATGATAGATATGAGCTCTGTCCTCCTCCACTAAACCAGCGATCCTAAAGACATACTTCCTTTTAGAGTTAGCTGTACAAATGGTGAACCTTTATATCCCATCATCCATCGAGCTAAGGAATTGATTCATGGTGCTCAATGCTGTTGACGAGGAGAGATCCTCTGTTCAGGGAGGTACCAATGTTAGCTTCATGGTCCACTCCTTGATTTAAATTTCTGAGAACGTGATAAAACTTAATTTCATCAAAGTCTTTAAGAAGATTTAAAATTTTCTTGAAGTAATGGGCCAGAACCATATTTTTAGGGGCCTTTTTCAGGTTGAACGCTTGAATAATGATGCTGGAATCCCCAATGACAATCACGTTCTTGATGGAGAGCCTTCTAGCTTGACATAGGCCCTGCCAGATGGCTAAGATTTCTGCAGTGTTGTTGGTATTTTGGCCCAGCCCCCAAGAAAAATTGAGAACAGTTTTCCCTGAGCTGTCCAGTAAGAAACCTCCACTTCCTGAATTTCCGGGATTCCCTTTTGAGGCCACATCCACATACAGCACATGATTTTCCAATGAATATCTCCACTTTATAAACTCTAGCTCTTCAAGCCTGATTTTCCAAGGAGTATGCTGCTTAGTAGATTTCTTGATTCTAGAAAGAAGATAAGGGTCAAGATTATGAAACCAGCTGTAATAATCTTTCTCAGCAATTGCTTCATTGTAGATGTTGGAGTTTGAATCTGCCAGATCTCCCAGCAGCGCTTTCACCTTGAGAGAAACTTGGGGTGGAGACCTCGTCGTTTCCCTAAAGATCCTGTTGTTTCATTCCAGCCACAACTTCCAGCAAAGGATTTTTGGAACCCACATCCAATACTGTTTTAAGAGCTTTAGCTCGGTGAAGGAGAAAGGGGCTGCCTCAAGCCAATAAGAGAACATCATAGATAGAGAAGGGGGAGGGGCCAAGTTCAGCTGCCCCAGGATGATAGTCTAGAGCTCTAAAGCAAAGGTGCAGTTAAGGAAAAGATGGTCAGAGGATTCCTTGTGACAGGCACATAATGGGGATCTTGAAGGCCCTTCCCATCCTCTTTTTTTGAATTTATCCCAGGTAAGGATGCTATTGTGCAAAAGAGACCAGCAGAAAATATCTATTTTGGGAAGGGAGGGGTGATTCCAAAGGTTTCGTCATACAGAGGGGTCAGGGGCTGCCTAAGGGATAGCCTGCAATGTTGAGTAACTAGCAGTCGCAGAGTAGTGACCGTTCGAGGTGCCCCAACCAATTTTATCCTTCTTTTTGGCTGAAAGAGGGGTGAATCCTTGAAGAGCTTCCAAAAGGGACTACGCTTCATTTTCCAAGTGTTGAGGGTAAGCCCCTAGGTCCCAATTCTTCCAAGAATCGTCAGTATTCCAAACTGAAAGGTCCCAAATGGTGATTTTACTTTCTAAATGAAGCCAATTTTTAATGTTTACCATCCCCTCCCGGTTCTGAAGAGAGGGATGACCTAAAAGGGAATCATCCCAGAGCTTGATTTTTTTCCCATTCCCTGGTATCCAAGTGAGATTGGAGGATATCAGGTCAATGGATTTCATGCAAAGAGAGAGGATGGGGGATCCCTTTTTGGTATGGGGGGGTCGTTCCAGGCATATTTCCTTATGACCGAAGAAGTATTTGGTCCGAAGAGCTTTGGAGCTCCAGGTGGTTTTTCCACTTATCATTTTCCAGAGAATCTTTCCTCCCATTGCCACATTATGCATGGCCATATCTCTGATTTGCAGCCCTCCTTCCAGCTTTGGAGTTTTGACCTTATCCCAACTGATAAGGTGCATTTTCTTTCCTTCACTTCTTCCCCCTTCCCAGAGGAATTTTCTCAAGATTCTATCAATGTCTTTCACAATACCTTTCGGAGCTAGGAGGATGGAATCTTGGTAGATCAGCATGGCAGAAAGAACAGATTTTATGAGGATAAGCTTCCCCGCTTTGTTTAGCCAGTTGGTGCCCAAGGCTAAGATCCTAGCCTTGAGCTTGTCCATCAATGGAATCCAAAGGCTATTTCTTGAGGCTGATTTAACAAGAGGAATTCCGAGATATTTGATGGATTCCCACGTGGTGGTTCCATCCATTTCCAGGACCCTGGAAATGTCCAGCATTTCAATAGGTGGGCAGTTCCAGCCATAAATTTTGCTTTTCCTCAGGTTGATTTCACTGCCAGAAATTTCTTTATAGGCATCCAACTCTCTCTTGAAATCTCTCACTGTGGGGAGAGAGGCATGGCCCAAGAGAAGGGTGTCATCAGTGAACTGAGCGTGATTAATTCTCTTGACTCTCGGAGAGATCATAAGACCTATCAGCGATCTCTGCTGAAGACTCTTGTCTAGCTGGAAGCTAAGAACTGAAGCTTGAAGGGCGTAGAGAAGAGGGGATAAGGGGCAGCCCTGTCTAATCCCCCTAGTGGCTTGGAAGAAATATGCAGGCCTTCCATTAACCAGAGGGGCGATCCAGGGCCCAGAAATGCAAGCTTTGATCCAACTGATCAACTGAGGATGAAACCCCATCTTGTGCATCACAGCAAAAATAAAGTTTAGCCGGACTCTATCAAAAGAATTAGCAAGATCCAGTTTGACTATCATACCTTTCTCCTTTCTTTGGTAGCTCAAGTGGATTGCTTCTTGCACCAAGATGATGTTGTCTTGAATATATCTACCATGAATGAAGCCTCCCTGGTTCTCCGGAATGATCTTGGGAAGAATTTTTTTTATTCTGTTTGCTATGAATTTAGTGATGATTTTGTAACCAGTATTGCATTGTGAAATGGGACGGAATCTAGCAAAGTTTTGATCCCCTTTCTCTTTGGGAATTAGATCTAGAAAGGAGGAGTTGGTGCTCCCACCTATTTTATTGCACGTCTGATATTTTCTCACCATTTTGACCAGATCTTTTTGGATAATGTCCCAGCAGGCTATGAAGAATCTGGCCGTGAATCCGTCAGGCCTGGGGGCTTTGTCAGGATTTATCCCATGAATAGCATTGCTGATCTCTTCAACAGTAAGTTGATGCGTCATCATTCTATTATCTTCTTCCTTAACCAGCGTGGGGACTGCTGAGAGAGGAAACTAATCATGCCTTGGAGGAATCACGTTCTCCTCAATGTACAGTTTTTTAAAATGCAAATGCACTGCCTGCTTTATTTCATCCATATTATTGATGGTTTGCCCCTGGAATTGGATCTGACTGATAGAATTATGATTCTTGCGGCACTCAGCATGTTTGTGGAAGAAAGAAGTGTTCTTATCACCTACCTGGATCCAGGTACTATGAGATTGAATTCTTCAGTACTCTTCCTCTCTTCTCAGAGATTTGTGAAGCTCCTTTTGCAAATCAATATCAGCGTTCATCAATTCCAGCGTGGCTGGAGCAACCTCCATTTGAAGCTGATGTTTTTCTAACGCCCTTTGAGCTTTTTTCCTTTCCAGGATGGGGGAAGGAAGAGTCTTTTCCCAAATTTTAAGTTCAGCTTTGAGCCTTCGCAGCTTTTCTTCCCAAATGAAGAAAGGGGATCCTGAAACATTCTTTTTCTAGGACGCTGAGACCAAATTGTGGAATCCCTCCATTGAGATCCAAAGAGGGCTAAATCGGAATGGGATCGGGCCCATATTTTCACCTGTGGACAGAGTGAGCGAAATAGGATTATGGTTCGATGTACATGCTTGGATAATTTTAGAAGAAGCGTGGAGGCCCAGCATAAGGAAAGAAGAGTGTACTAGGAACCGGTCCAGCTGCGCTAAAATATGCCCCAGTCCCACTCTTTTATTGGACCAGGTGAATTTACCGGAAGTGGGTTTGATATCCTCCATCTCCCAGTCCAGCATGATGTCTTCAACCCATTCCCTTGCCGGATCTCTTACTGGAGAGCCTCCTTTCTTTTCCCAAAGGGTGAGAGTGACATTCGTATCCTCGGCAAGTACCAAATTTTCATGATTATTAGATACTAGGAAAGAATTCAGCGTTTCCCAGCATTCTTTTTTTTCCCCAAGGAGGACCGTGGCATAGATATTAACCAGGCTTACCATATGTCTCAATTCTTTGTGCAACAATTTCATGAACAACCAGTGAGTGGATCTGTGTTCTTTAAGGAGAGCAAGCGAAGAGGAGTTCTAGAAGGTGGCTATCCCTCCTAAGGTTCCCCTAGCACTTACGGCTCTTCCTTCTCCTTTCTTCCATAATTTTTTACTAGCCTGGATGGTCTCAGGCTCCTCCATTTTTGTCTCCTGGATTAGAAGTACATCTGGGGAAGACATTTTTACTAGATCTTTGACTGCTTCTTCTTTGGATTTACTTCCCATCCTTCTGCAGTTCCAGGAGACGTATTGCATTTAGAAACCGGAGGGGGGGGGGGTGTGGCTCCTTTCGAAGCCTTTCCTTTTTTGTGGATCTGGTTTCAATCATATCCGGAATGGTTTGATGAAGTCTTGCTGTTACGTCCCTGTAATATTTCTCCTCTCTTTTTTTCCTCTATGGCTTCCTTCCTCTTAGGACCTTCTCAGGGGTTCCAACTGAGCTGCTGGTCTCAGTAGCCCCCCCATCAGAATCTGCTCCATTTTCAGTGCCCAGAGAGATGTGTTCCTCATCCAATTTTGAGGGTCTTCTTCTTGATGCATTCCATTGGCAGGATTTGGACTTCCTGAGGGGGGTGGGGATTGAGAGGCTATATTGATGGGATCTTTTCCAGATTCATTGGGTTGACCTGCAGCTTATTTTATTGGCTCTTGAGGAGGGCTTGGGTTTGAGGCTGATGGGTGGTTCACCTACACATTCTTTTTTGGACCTGCTTTGGTTTTCTTAACCTTTTGCCAACCTTCAGCATCTTCATTTTCAGCTATTTGGTTCTTTGGGTAGTTTCTCTGAAAATGCCCATGCTCTTGACAGGTTCTGCATTTGAAGGGTAAGTGCTCATAGTCAATTTTCTGGTAATGGGACCAGGATCCGAGAGATATCTTCACGGCCTCCGGAAGACCTTCCTCCAGGTCTACTTCCACACATATTCTGGCACAGTTGTAAATGGATTTATTGTCTGCTCTATCAACGAATTTACCTATACCATTCTCTATCTTCTGAAGATCTTCATAATTCCAGCAATGGGGCGGCAAATTAGGTAACCTAACCCACACAGGCACCTCCTTAGGAAATTCTATCGTGGGATCGAAATCCGGGGTCCAGCAGTTCAAGTACAGCCCCTGGGTACCCATAAAGTATGGCCCATTTCTGAATATGAGATCTTTGTCCTCCTTGTTTATAAACTAAAATAGGAAGAAGCCACTGCTTAATGGGTAATAGGTGACTCCTTTTTTGAGGTGTGGCTTCCAGTTTCTTTGGATCCAATCATCTGTTGTTTTTGCTGAGGGCCATAAACCCATGAATTGGCTGACCAAACCTCTCTCGAAGAGAGCAAGGGCTATTTTAAGTGACTGTGTCTCCGGCAAGGCGATTTCTAGAATTTCTTCAATCTTTTTAATGAATTTAGGAACTGCAAGAGAGGCCTTGTGCTTTCCTCCACTAGCTATCAGCCTCCTGAAAGCATCTTCATCCGATATCGAAGGGGGAGGGCCCGAATCCCCACCCCCAGGGGAGGCCATGGCCGAGAAACTGCGCTGAAAACCCTAGCGTGCTCCTCACGCTGCGTTCCTCGTGCTCCTCACGCAATCACCAATGACTTCATCAATGTTAATAGCCCCCACTCGGGGATGTTATCCTCCCTGTTGCTCTTATATTTTTTATAATTTTTGGCAGTTAAAGTACTCTTTTAAACATATTTTTTGTTATCTTTTTACATATTTTCTGTGACGCATCTCACCATTTAACCTCAGGTATGAATGAATTTAAGGTTTATATAAAATCCATTCATTATTATCATTTTATGATTTTATTGTTAAAATTGACATTATTGAAGCGCATTTGATATATTAATTGATTTGTATATTAGTTTGCAGGTTATATAATCTTTTTGGATGGATTAACAACAAACATGCATTCAGCTAGCCATGTGCATAGCACGTCCAACACATCATCCAGCTCGCTGCGCGATATTTGTTGGCAGGTTTCCATGAATTTAAATGTAGTTATGTAGACCATAGTCCTTAAGAGCACCAGAAAATAGACATCGCATTCGTCCTAGATATGCGCCCGGCATATCCATCTCATTATTCAGCTTTCCATCCATATATTTAACCAGAATACGTGTTGTTGATAAATGATTCCGGGCATTAAAACATTGAAACGGTTCTGCAAAATACCTGTTTTCCACGCATTCAAATGATGGAGAATCTCCTGCTCTAGAAGAATTGCCATCACATAGCCTCTACTCGACACCACAGCAGTAGTCCATGCGTTAGAATGATGCAATGGTTTGCGTTCTAGAAGGCTCGCCAACAAGCTCTCCTCTGTCCAACACCACACCATGAGCTGTGCTAAGGAAGGAGCTATGCGCCACATCATGCACACTGAAGAGAACCATTGATGTTGAAGGAAGAGTTGTATGCAACACCATCCAATGAAGAGAGCTGATGTGCGTTTAAGGAGGAAGATGTTGTGCATTGGAGTTTAATTAGTTAGACGCCTTTATGGATTGACTACATTTAGAGAGAAGTCAAGCACTAAAGGGTTGACTTGCTCATGTCTATAAAACAATATATATACCAACCTTTGCATGAGAGATCAGTTAGCTAGCAGCACGCTAGCAGTTGAACCAACTCATGCTTCGATTTGTTGTTCTTAAGCACACTGCATTTCTGTTCCATCTTCATTAATAAGAGTTGTATGCTTTGCTGTTGATGACTGCATTTGAGTAAGCATTAGTTAGGCATCACCCTTGGTTACTAAGAGGGCCCCTCATCAACCCGAGGTTTCTTTCCTTTTCTTGTTTATTTCTTTCATCTTTTTTGTTGTAGTTAGTTTAATTTCCAATTTGTTTTATTATTTCATTTGTTTCCTATAATGTATTTTATTTATGAATATTAGATAGCTAGTTGCACGCATAATTTGTTTTAATTTTCTTTCAATCATTTTATTTCCAGTTTACTGTTAAGTTTTATTTGCAAGAATATAGAATAGATTTGTTTTATCAATTTAAATAGATTCAATTCTGTTTAGTTCCTTTTTGTTATAAGTTATGCAATTTGAATTTCAGTTTATTTATTAATATACAATGATTTCTCTATGTTCATGAATTTGTTTAAGTTTATTTCATTATCAATTTTGATTAACAAATAGGTTTACTTATTGTCTATTTTCATTGTATCTACATGTGCATAAATTCAACTGAAGACCAGATCATTTAGGTTAATTTCTATTATTTTTATGGTATAGACTATCTTTCGGACAACCTGTTTAAACTGTCATTCAGTCACCCCTTTCAGACGCATAGTTCAGTATTCCATTCAGCATACTGTTTCATTTTTAGTGTTTTTAATGTGTTTTGAAATTGTTTTAAGTTCTATTTCTTTCGTATTTGAAGTATTATTTTAATGTAATAGCTAAAGGATAGTTTTATTTTACATTAAAGTTAAATTGGATTGTTTTAGGTTATTTATTAAGAGTTGCCTTACTCCTTTTCACCTTAAATATGTTTTGAGCTATTTTATGTTTTGTTTCTTGAGTTTGTTTCTGATTTCTTTTTACTGTTGTATTGTTTTGTGTTCATGCTTTTGGATTGATTTATCCGTTTGCATGTAAAATTCAGTATTATATGGGTTATCCTTAGTATGTTTTTAGGCTGTTCCTTTTTCATTGTGTGATTACTAAAAGAGAATTGTAGGATAGAATTCAAAGATGTTCCTATTAAGTTTTCTACTTGTTTCTTTTTATTAAGTTTTCTACTTATTTATGAATTAGATATTCCTTGCATCCTAGTTTTCCATTTGAAGGATTAGTTGTTGATAGTATCTTTTTTCAGTTTAAATTTATTTGCTTATGAAATAAATTATTGATTATTTAGTTTAGTATTATGTTCTAGTTTAATTACTTTAATAATTGAATTCTTAGAACTTTGAATCGGTTTTTCATTTTGAAAGATATTTTGATCTTTTGTTTGTTAAAATATTTCCACAAAACCATAGGAATCCCTCTACCTTCGCATATATTTTTTGTCAACTCTAAGCCTACCAACCCTTGTCGATAATTAAATATTAGATGAATTAATCTAAATGATAACACACCCAAAATTTTGGTGCCGCTGCCAGGGAGTTGTTCTATAAGGTAGAATAGATAGAATTTCATATGAATCTTAGCAATAAGCTTGTGGCGGGGGATCTGTAAGACAAGAGGTAAGAACCTGCGCATATGTTATAACAGGTGCCCCCAAATTCAGCATTAGTAGTAACATAGGTTTTATTTTGTTTAAAGTTTTTCATGAGCAGACTTAGAGACCCTCAGGGTAGATTTGTTAAGACAATAAAACTTATTGAAATTCCTACTAACTTTCATAGGGGATATAATACCCCAACCACTAACTCAACAGAAAGGTATTGAGAGGCGCCTATAGAAGGTAGTTATACCCAGAAACCTAAGGAGACTCTCTTAGGAGATCTTACCAAGGAAGCCATAGAAGGAGAAGGAACCTTGGCAGGAGGTCCTAAGGACCTCATTTCTAAGAAATTCAAGAGGACCAGCCACTAGAAATATCTAGCTCTACACTAGTATTGAATCCAAATAATCCAACCTTTTCACTAGTAGGAGATCCGAATTTCGTTGACTTTGTTGATCTTGCCCAAGTAAAATCTCTCTTTGCAAGATCCATAGATCTAGTTATCTCACAATTTGAAACATCCATGTTAGAATAGTAATCCATCATTAGTACCTTAGTTACACTAATTAGTCAACTTTATTGCCTTTTTAAGCTTTAATGCACTATGAGGTGGACTAGGGATGCTTAGGTTGACATATGCCATGTCAAGTTGAGGTTCTATGACCGACATGGGTACTCCATCCTTGTCAACCAGCCACATATGCACAACCATGATTTCTGGTGCACTCTCATACATTGAATGTCGACAAGCAAGTTGAATTGGGGCGCTAGAGTGGGATTTTGCCCAAATTTGTCTTGATTTGGTGCAATTAATGTTCCATTGAGAGTCTAAACCATCCAGTTTTCCACACCCATGTTTTCCAAGGTGTAATCATTGACCCAGCACACATCAGCCATGCCACTTCATCAATTCATGGCCATTTGGAGATATTTTGTATGAGATTGGCCCACCTAAGGGGGTTTGATGCCAATTTGGCAATTTTGGGATTTTTGCTCACAGTTTCCTTCCAAAGCCATTCGATACACTTATGATGTATTTATAAACCTATTAATAATAGTTTCAGAGGTAGAAAGTCCAAAAATTATCTTTTTTCCAACTATCATTCTGTGTAATTTAACTATAATTTTATGGTTTTTGCTGAATCTTGCACCCAAATTTGATTTGTGAACCTCACTAACACTCCTAAATTCTCTTGTGGTTCGAATTACTCACTTGTTGGTTTTAATTTTTCACATGGTATTAGATCTGGTTGGATATTTTTGAGTTGCAGACCAAATTCTTAGTGGATTTGAGCTTCTTTGTTAGTGAATTCCAGATAAAATTGAATTGATGAGTGTAACCCAGTTAGCAATTTCACCACTGTCAGCGCAAGAAGTAATGGAGGACACCCACATCATGCTAACACCTTTCAACTTCTTTGAATGGAAGGCAGAGATGGTGATTCAATTGAGAGCCAAGAGGCTTTTTAGAGTTAATATGGGCACTGAAGTGGAACCAAATTCTACCATAGAAAAAGCCAACCATTTTAACAAATTGGATGAATCATATAGTTTGCTGTGTTTGAGTAGCTCAAGAGAGTTGTTGTTCCACCTTTACAGTTGGACATTAACAAAGGAGGTTTGGGAGAAGCTTGAGTCTCTATTTTGCAAAACTGATGAGGTACGTGCTCGCCAGCTTGAGAATGAGATGATAAGCTTGAGCCCAGTGCACTATGAAACAATCCAAGACTTCTTCACCAAGTTCAAATCACTTGTATTGCAGTTTAAAAAATATAGGATTGAGAAGAAGGAATATCAACTGACCTTGTCTATAATTTTGAAGTTGGGGCGAAAGTTCTTAGTCTTTGTGAGCACATTTCACTTAGGCAAATTCACCCTTCAAAACTGGAAAATGCCAAATATGGAAAATTTCATGGAGTCACTCACTCAAGAGCAGGACAAATTGATCCAAATGGGTTCCATCAAGACCAAATATCAAGCACTAGAAATGGTGGTTTCGAATTTAGCAAAGGAAAAACCAAAGTCCAAGAATTTGAAGTTGCCAAACAAGAAGAAATCAGAAAAAACCAAATCCAGTGAGGGAGCTACGAATCCACCCGAAGAAAAGGAGAAGAAAGGAAAAGAGAAGGACAAATTCTCTTATTGCCACAATGGATGGAATCCAGAGAGATCATGCATGAAGAAAACCATAGACACCATGGCACAACTATTGGATAAGAACAACATTCCAGTTCCTGACAGCGCTAGGAAGAAAGATGGAAACTCCAGTTCAAGTGAAGGTAAGGATAAATGTCATACATTTGTGGCAGGTACTTCTAATTCCTCATCCTTTATTATTGATTTAGGTGCTTCCAGGAATATGGTATCCAGGAGATAATTCTTCTCCTCCATGAGTTTGAATGTTGGCCCAGCAGTTCGAATGGGATATGATTCTGAACTCCAGACCAAAGGGATTAGGAGAATTGATTTAGGCCATGGGTTCTTTAGTGATGTACTATATGTATTAGGCCCTATAGTAAATTTGTTGTAATTCTACTAGATGACCCATATAGGAGAGCCAAAGAGAGTAATCTTTACTCTTGATTCTGTAGATATTTCTGAAATCTCAACAGACCAAGTTGTTGCAGTTGGCTATGTTGATCATCATGAGAGAATGTACAAATTATCTAATTTCCTCCCTACTTCCAGTGATCAAGAACTTCACTCACATGCCAATGAAGTTCCCAAACTATGGAATGAGAGTTTTGGCCGCATGAATTACAAATATCTCCAAAAATTGCACAAAGAAGGAATGGTGGAAGTTCTTCCACAAATTCGGCCATATACTGGAGCATGTATTGGATGTGTGATTGGGAAGCATCCTGAGCAAAGCTACAAGAAGAGAAAGGAAAGGAGAGAAACACAACAACTTGGGTTGGTGCATTCAGATGTGATTGGTACACTACACACTCCCTCATATGGTGGATCTAGGTATGTGCTTACATTTATTGATGACTACTCTTGATTTTGTTGGGTGTATTTTCTGAAATTAAAATCTGAGGGGTTTGAGAAACTCAAAGTTTGGAAAGCACTAGTAGAGAATCAAAGTGGGAAGAATATCAAAGTCCTTAGGACTGATAATGGAAAGGAATATGTGAATAAGAATCTACAACAACTTTGTGAGGAGTGTGGAATCCAAATGCAACACTCAACTCCCTACAGACCACAACATAATGGTGTGGCAAAGAGAAAGAATAGATCTCTTAAAGAGATGGAAACTTGAATGATAGAAGTGAGGGAACTTAATACCAAGATATGGGCTGAAGCCATCAGATATGATTCTCACATTTAGTACAGATCCTTCCACAAATCAGTGAAAGGGATGACACCCTACGATGCATGGTTTGGTGAAAAACCAGATGTCTCAAATTTTAGGATATTCGGGACAAAAGCATGGGAAAGAATACCTTCAAAGAAGAGAAAAGCCTTGCAGCCATAAAGAAAGGAGTGTCTCATGGTTGGATATGGTGAGGAAACCAAAGGGTACAATATATTTGACACATCCACTAGCAAAAATTTTGTTGAAATAAGTGTCAAATTCGAAGAAGAGCCAATTCCAGACTTTGAACTTGCACCAGGGGATTGTTCCTCTCCTCAACCATTCGAAGATGTAAGTGATCACACATGCTCTGTTTTTATGATAATTCTGATATGAATGTTGCTGAAGATGATATTGTTGTATATGAATCACCATCTAGGCCCAAATGGGCTGAAAAAATTGTGGAAGCAGCCGGGGAATTGGCAGGAAATCCCCAAGAGCCTAGGAGAACTAGATCACAAACTAGTAAGGCTTCATTTGCCAGTGATAGTGATATTTCTGAACACTGTTACATGATGATCAGTTCTAACCCACAGACATATCAGAAATCTTGTACAGACCCAATATGGAAGTCAGCAATGGAAGATGAGCTTTAGTCCCTCCAAGAGAACAATACATGGGAATTGGTTCCCCTTCCTCCCAAGAGGAAAGTTGTTCAATGTAAATGGGTCTACTGGACCAAAATTGCTGCTGATGTTTCTGATATAAAAATTTAGTCTATTTTAGTGGCTAAGGGATATTCTCAGGTCCATGGAGTTGATTACATAGAGTCCTTTGCACCGGTTGCAAAGATGGACTCAATTAGACTAGTTCTTGCACTAGTAGCTAGTAAGTGTTGGGAGGTTCACCACATGGATGTGAAGAGTGCTTTCTTGTATGGTGAACTATAGGAGGATATATATATGCAGTAGCCTAAAGGTTTCCAAGAGGATCCTTCATTGGTATGCAGGCTGAAAAAATCAATGTATGTACTCAAGCAAGCCCCTATGCAAAAATGGATGCTTTCTTGCTTTCAATTGGCTTCACAAGATGCAAATCAGACCCTAATGTGTGTTTGCAGAAAAATGATGTTAACTTGCAGGTCATTGTTATTTATGTTGATGATCTTCTTATTATAGGTTTCTACACCAATTCAATTGGCCAAATTAAGAACTCTTTGCACAGTGAATTTGCTATGACATACCTAGGATTGCTAAGGCAATTTTGGGGCTTAGAAATTAAGCAAAATGGTAAGGGAATCATTCTGAGTTAGTGACGGTATGCTTCAGACCTGATGAATAATTTTAATATGGATGAGTGTAAAGCATCCAAGTCTCCCTTTCTTTCTGGTATTAAATTACATCAATTTGGTAATTCCCCAATGGTGGATATCACACTCTACAGGAAACTAGTGGGCAACTTGCTCTACCTCACTCATAGAAAACCTGATTTTTCTTATGTTGTGAGTGTTGTAGCAAGACACATGCACAAGCCACATGATCTCCATTGGAAGGATGCTAAAAGAATTTTTTAGTATGTCTAGGGAACTAAGAAATTCGAAGTACATTACACAGCTAGTTCCTCACTTCAAGTAGCTGGATTTTCTGATTCAGATTGGGCCGGTGATCCAATTGACAGAAAGTCAACATCAGGTTTTGTCTTCATGTTTTTTGAGGGTCCTATTTTTTGGTCAAGTAAGAAACAACACACCATCTCATTTTCATCAGCATAGGCCGAATACAGGGTAGTAGTCAATGTTGCAACTCAGTGTGTTTGGTTGCAGGGAATTCTTCGGGAGTTTAGTGTCACAATTGATTCTCCAACAAACATTTGGGTGGATAATCAGAGTGTCATCAAGATATATACTGATCCAGTATAGAGGCAAAGGAAAAATCACATAGAGATTCACATGAATTACATTCGGGGCTTAGTGCAAGACAGCGTGATATCACTGCAGTATTGCCCATCCACCGAGCAAGCTGCCGACATTTTTACCAAGGATTTCACTGAGAAGACCTTCACTTACCAGAGATCTTTTCTTGGGGTGAGTGAAGGATGGTAATTTGCTATTATATCATTGCACATCCATCCCATGTCCATTCTTGAGAGGAGTTTCTTCCCATGTGGTTTTCCTTCTTTCCTCGGTTCACATGGACAAATAAAAATTGAAATTTCTGATTTTGTACTTGAGGTGACTTGAGCCATTGTTGCCAAGGCCTTCATAATTTTGTCAGAATACTGAGTTGTCAGATTAAGGGAGGGTGTTAGAAGAGTAATCCATCATTAGTACCTTAGTTACACTAATTAGTCAATTTTATTGCCTTTTTAATCTTTAATACACTATGAGGTGGACTAGGGGTGCTTAGGTGGACATATGCCATGTCAAGTTGAGGTTCTATGACCCACATGGGTAATCCAACCTGTTCAACAAGCAACATATGCACAACCATCATTGCTGGTGCACTCCAATTCATTGAATGTTGATAGGCAAGTTGACTTGGGGCGCTAGAGTGGGATTTTGCCAAAAGTTTGCTTGATTTGGTGCAATTAATGTTGCATTGAGAGTCTAAACCATCCAGTTTTCCACACCCATGTTTTCCAAGGTGTAATCATTGACCCAACACACATCAGCAATTTGTGGCCATTTGGAGATATTTGGGACGAGATTGGTCCACCTAGGGGGGTTTGATGCCAATTTGGAAATTTTGGTATTTTTGCTCACAATTGGCTTCCAAAGCCATTTGAAACACTTATGGTGTATTTATAAACCTGTTAATAACAATTTTAGAGTTAGAAAGTCCAACTTGTTTCCAACTATCATTGTGTGTAGTTTAATTGTAATTTGATGGTTTTTGCTAAATCTTGCAGCCAAATTTGATTTGTGAACCTCACTAACGCTTCTAAATTCTCCTGTGTGTTATATTTTTATCATTCAAGATAGCATTATGATCTTAGGATCTTTAACTAAAAGAATAACATGCACAACAATAAAACACAAGAGACAAGAGACACAAAGAATTTTCCTCGGGGAAACCATAAAGGAGAAAACCCCACAACTTCCTTAGAGATAGAATCAGCACCAAAAGTAAAACCCAAAAACATAAATATGATCTCCCAATAGCAGTATTCTCTCTCTTGTCCCAGCAACTTCTCTCTCTCACTCATGTGCCCCAAGGAGTGATTGTGTGTGTGATAAATAGAGAGGCTCACTCTCTATTTATATTCTTTCATTCACTTGAAATCCACTACAACATGTCGACCTCACTTAATAATTACTTACTAGATCTAACATATCTAGGAGTGTTTAATATCCCTAGTGTCCCACAACTTGTGGGGACTTTGCCTCCTCTGACCAACAAGGAGCGTTATCCTTAACACAATGGTGGTGACTATTGCCTTGACTTACAATGACTCATCTAGGGTCGAATTCTCTAAGATAGTCTAATAAACCTAGGGCCCCACAACTATAGGGAATTTAACCCTTGACCAATAGGAGGGTTACCCACAATGACTTGACATGACTTGTTTACATTATAGAAACTCCCGATCGAAACATCGGGGCACGACATGAATCAATTACATTACAAACACTTCCTGGAATAAACATCGGGGTACAATAAATAAGAAATACAAGTGAATACATTCCAAAGTTACAATTACATCAACACTGCCTCTTAACTAGGAAGGTATTCCCTCAACACAATTTATCAGCACAAGTCTTATTCTCTCTATCATCTAGATCATCATTGATTTCTCATCATCTTCAAGTCATCTTCATCTTTATGTCATATTTTCCTTCAAGTCATCTTCATCTTTAGGTCATCTTTTCCTTCAAGTCATCTTCATATGGATCTAGATCATCACTCGATCTAGATCATCATCACTGGATCTAGATCATCACTTGATTTGGATCATCTCTGTTGGATCAACATCACTGGATCTGGATCATCATCACTCGATCTAGATCATCTCTGTTGGATCAACATCACTGGATCTGGATCGTCACTATTGAATCATCATCAGTGGATCATCACAGGTGCTATATCATGATTATTCTTGTCATAGGAAGTTCTACACAGCCAACCCTTTTTCATGCTGGGTGTAGTCCTAGCATCCACGTAGGTCTTCTTTAGCACTTATATCTAACCCTAAGTTAGAATGGCCCAGCCAACACTTACATCTTACCTTGACTCGTCAAAAAGGTACATCCAACACTCACATCTGACCATGAGAGGAACTTAATCCACTCAACATGTAAAAATGGCCCAGCTCTTACATCTGACAATGGAAGGAACCTCATCCTCTCACCATGTCAGAATGGCCCATCCCTTACATCTGACCTTGACTCATCAGAATGGCCCAGCCCTTGCATCTGACCTTGACTCATCAGAATGGCGTAGCCCTTACATCTGACCGTGACTCGTCATAATGGTCCTGCAGTCACATCTGATCATGTGAGAACACATCCTGTAGTCATATCAAAATGGACCTCAGTCCCAGACTGAGCTTTCCTGGTAACTGACGAGGTACCACCATTCTCCCAGAGAATAGCATTGACCCTTATATCCGATCAAGTGGGAACCAATTCCTCAATCACATTAGAATGGCCATGCACTCACATCTGAACATGTAAGACTACATCTTATAGTCATATCAGAAAATCCCTCAGTCCTAGACCGAGTATTCCTGGTAACTAACCAGGCACCTCCATTCCAAGAATGACAACAACCCTTATATCTGATCATATAGGAACCAATCCTACAGTCATATCAGAATGGCTGTGGAGAACCTCCTACAATAAACAATCAAAATGCACGATATAACAGAATATTGGAGCACAAAAGAGATTTTATTGATCGTGGGACACTTCGAGGGGGCAACCTCCTTTGAGCAAGCTCAATACAAAATAACTCTTTGATGCTTTCAATAGCCTCAACACATAATTATATACTAAGTCTAATCTAAACAACTATTAATCCACATGAATGTGGGATAATGCAACCTATTAACTGGACGAGTTAACAACTATTACTTGCTCCCCATGAATGTGGGATAATACATCATACTAATTGGATGACTTACAAAGCATATGCATTTGAAAAAATATACCAACAAAATAAATCGAGGGGTTGACATGGGTTCTTAACATCCCCTCCCTCTTAGAAATAAATTTGTCCTCAAAACTTTAGATGTGGAAACCGCTATAGAATCTAAAGGAGCGGATCCCATGTAGCATCCTCTGGTTGCATGTTGGACCACTAAATTGAATACCTTTGTGATGGACTGAGAGAGAAGCTAACAAGTGCGCTTATTGAGGATGGCCTCTGACTTCGAAATGATGGATCCTTCATTATCCCATTCTGGTAAAACAATTTGTGCGCTGATGTTGGTGCCAATCACTTGCTGAATGAGAGAAGGAGGAAGTGCCAATTTGTAAGCAACATACCCAATCTTTTGAAGAACTAGATATGGGCCAGAGATCTTTGGAGAGAGTGTTTGATTCCCTATGTCTTTCAAGGAGGATTGCTTGTAATGCTGCAGATGAAGAAAAACTATATCACCAACTTTAAAAGTGCACTTAGAACGGTGTTGATCAGGCTGTTGTTTCATGCAGGCTCTTTCCATGTGAAGATTAGCCTGCAGGAGGTGAAGAATCTGATGTCGGTTTCAAAGAACCATGTCAACTTCCTGAATTGGTGAACTGCTGGGGGTGGATGGAAGGAGTACTGGAGCTGGGTGACCATAAACTTCTTCATATGGAGTCACTTTAGATGCAGTATGGTAGGAATTATTATACCACCATTCAGCAAGAGGGAGCCACTTTTCCCACTGATGTTGTTCTTCAGAGGTGAAACAACGAAGATAAGTTTCCCAATATTTGTTGACGACTGTAGTCGGACCATCTATTGGTGGGTGATAAACTAAAATCATATGCAGTTTGGTGTCAGTGAGGCAAAGATGACTTGTGAAAGTTGTGTTGCGGTCTGAGACAATGGAATAAGGGATTCCATGAAGAAGGAATATCTGGTCCATGAAAATTTGTGCGATTGAAGAGGTGGTATATGGATGGAGTGTAGTTTCACTTTTGTGGTGCTAACAAGGAACACATTCAGAAACCATATGTTGAATTTCATGTTGCACCCCCTTCCAAAAGAAGTTACATCACGTTGGCTCATATGTTTTGATGAACCCAGAGTGCGCTACCGATGGAGAAGCATGGAGTTCATACAAGACCACATGTTTAAGGTCTGTGCTCTATGGAAGCACCAAACGACCCTTATATCTCATAGAAAATACATCCCAATAGCAATACGGTACTACAGAAGAGTTACTGGCCAACTGTTATATGATTTCAGATAATGAGGATTCATTGACATAGCCTTGCTAAATAGAGTGTAACCAAGTTGGAATAGGCATAGAAATAACTGAAAGAGAAACATGGGCATGAAATGTGTGGAAAAGAGCATCCACCACAAGATTGTACCAAGCCTTCTTATAGGCATAATCCTTGAGTTTGATAACCCATTTTTGTTTTGTTGGGGATGAGACCTCATTGTTCCAGGAAATATTTCAAACTCTGGTGATCATTCTTGATGCTGAAAGGATTCTCTAAGAGGGATGGCCACCACTTCTGTACTCTGTGCAAAATAGTCATCATTTCCTTATCATACGTAGAGGTGGATAAATTATTTCCAGAATTGGATTTGTTGGTGAAGGCAATGGGATGTTCATCTTGAAAGAGGAAAACCCCAAGTCCATTGTCATAAGCGTCACTCTCAAGAGTGAAGAGCTTGGAAAAATAAGGCATCTGAAAGGTGCATCGGAAGGAAAGATCTAAGGGAGTAGTTGAGACTACTAAAAGTTGCATTTGAATGAAATGGAGTTGAGCAATGACACCATGTGAATTCGTGTTAAGGAGCTTTTCCATGCGATGGGAACTGATGATGCTGAGAGAACCTGGTTGTAATCCATTGAATTTGTGTTTGTTCCCATTGACTAAAAATTGCATCCATAGTTCAGCAAAATCCCATAAGATGGGCCCAAGTGTGTGTAACCATTCAGTTCCCAAAATCACATCACGTCCTCCTAGAGGCATGGCAAACATGTTAGAGTGCAAGTTATAATCTCCAATAGAGATACACACATTGCAGCAGTTTCCTTTGCAAGGTAAGGTGCTCCCATTGGAAACCATGAATTTAAATATGGAGCAAGGATGGACAAAACTATCAGCTTGTTTGGCAATCTGAGGGTCAATGAATTTATGGGTGCTACTAGAATCAATGAGTATTGTAAGAGGAATCTTCTTGAAGAAACCCTTAACCTGCAAGGTTTGTGGGGTGGTGACTCTGACTAATGCATGGAGAGATATATTGGGGTGTTTTTCATGGGAATGAGGGTCAACAGGTGGTTGCTAAATGTCGACCTGATCGTCTACTAGATCCTAAGCAGCTTCACAAATTTCAAGTGCAGGTGGAGAAACCACATCCAAGGGATAGAGCTTTGGTTCATTACATTGATGTCCCCGGGTGAATTTCCCATTGAAACTTTAACAAAGTCCTTTTTCCCTATGTGCCCACACCTCGGCTTCAGAAAAATGCTTGATAGGAGTGGGTATAGGAGTTGGAGGGATTGGATGTCTTTGGGAAACCATATTTCAGAATGGAACAAAAGTGGATTTGGGAAGTTGCTGAGCCCTGATCTTTTCCTCTACCAACTTATCCAACACGAGTATTTTCATCATTGTGTTGGGATAGAACATGTTAACCTTAGATCAAATTGTATCCTTAAGACCACTGATAAAACAACTCATGTAGAAGGCATCAGAAAATCCTTCTGTGTGCTTGAATAATTTCTCAAATTTTGTCTGATACTCTCTCACAGTGCCAGTCTGACAAAGTTTTGTGAGTGTTCCTGTGAATTCATTAAAACCACTAGGGCCAAATCGATGTAACAGGAGTTGGCAAAAATATGTCCATTGGGGCTCTTCATGATCCTTGATGTACCAGCAGAACCATTGAAGGGCTTCACGTTCCAAATGAAATGATGCAAGTGGGACTTTCATGACATCAAAAGTGTTATGCATATTAAAGTATTGTTCTGCCTTGTGTATCCATCTAGTTGGATCATCACCAATGAAGTGAGGGAAATCAATCTTCGGCCCATGAAAGCTGCTGGAAGAAGAGAACTTAGTGTCTGCAAAAGATTCAAGCTGTTGTCGGTTTCTCATGGCTGAATGCTAAAGATGGAGGTTGAGAAATATTTGATCCATATCTGTGAGTTTGGACTTGATGGTGGCAAGTTCTTCTTCCATTTGTTTATTTTCTCCGGTACGGATGACAACCATAAGTAGTTTTTTTTTTCCCAGGAAATGGGTAGAAAAAGAAAAATGGAGAGGGTTTTAGAAAAAGAGATTTTTGATTTGGGAAAAATTTTGGGGGGTAATTGGGGTTGTACGTGGTTTTGGACGCTTTTTTAGGGACAAGAAGCAGAAAATGGGAACTTTAGAGGTGGGATGAAGGAATTGGAAAATTTGGTAGAGAGGGACAATGAAACAGAAATTGAAAACAAACACCGGGGAAAAATTTGAAGGCGACTAGGTGAGAATCAGTGAAGCTATGACAAATTCTAAAAATTGACAAATGTGGAATTTCGGCCTTGAGGAAGTGAAATTTAGGATAAGGGCCTCAATGAAGGAATATGCAAAATGGTATCACGGGGATGACAGTGAAATTTCAAGGAAAATGGAGCTAAATCAAGGAAGATATGCCTGAAAAACAGGATTTTTTTTTTCTTTCTGAAGAATTGATCTGTGGTGGTGCTAGAAGCTACGTTTTATCAACATGAAATGGAGTAAATGATCTATGACAATTCTGAAATTATGCACATTATCAACTGTAAATAGATATGGACCCTAGGTATATTTTACTTCCTATTGATTCAAAGGTAGTCACTCAACCACCAAGGCTGTTTTAGGCTTGACTATTGGGGCAGTACCCGTTAATTCACGGCGCAGGTAAAACCGCTAACCACTTGGAAAAAAATGATAGCTCTTTGGTTTTCCTAACAGATGGGAATCTAGTTAATCTGGTGGGGGTTGTTGCCCTTTTCTCTTGGCAGGTCCTCTCAATGGCCAGCTACTTCGGGGTTCCTGTGGTACCCCTCATAATGAGTTTTAGGGCTATGACCAAGTACTTCCGAAAGTTAAGCGGATAGGATTTATTCCATGATTCGAATGAAAAATACTGCTGTAAGAAGACGATTTACTGCAATAATCACAGTGCCAGAAAAAATGTGGCAGAAATTCCACCCAATGCTCAAAAACCTGTAATTAGAGCTAGGGTTTGAGACGAAAACCTTTAAAATGAGCATAACTTGATCTATATTACTCATATCTGCTATTATAGCCTATTTCTGGAACTAAAACAGCCACTCTGCTTCTACCCACGAAATTGGAATAGAAATCTGGGCACCTGGTCAAAATATTTTCGCTCTGTAATTTCCGCGGCCGTCATGGAAATTCAGAAAAATTGCTGATTTTAAATCCATGATATCTCCACTTTTACAACTCCAAATGAGATGATGTTTTTTTCTAAACTACTTATTTTTGAAAGAGGAATTCAGATATGCAACCTGTATCTTTTGATTATGTGCATAAAGTTTCAGAAATTGATCTGAAAGTTGCCACCCAATTTTTCCCTCTTTTTTTTGTGGTACCACTCTTTGCTCATATATCGGGAGTGTTTCTGACTTGGGTAACTCTTTTTTTCAATGGGGAAAGAGTGTTACCTACTCAATACAAGGAAAAAATTAAAGGGGGTAGTTTCTTCCTTCATTTCTCTTGGGAAAACTTTGAGGGATTGAAGCAAACAAGGGAAAACCTATCTCATAACATGAAGGTGACGATATTTAGGTGTAATAGGATGACCATGTGTCTACTTAATGACTTAGTGCAACATTATTCCACAGGTCTAATCATTCATATTATGCATTAATAGAATTGTTTCATCATTCAACAAATCACAAATAAAATAACTGAATCTCAATAGAATATTGATGTGCAGATAGATCTAGGAGTATATCATCATCTAAAGCATAAAAACATTTCATCATTCATAGATCCATATTGCAGATACACATTACAACCACATTTGGATCACAGAAAAAAAAGAAAAATAGGAAAACAAGAAAAGACACAATGATTATGCTCAACCTCTGTCATTTCATATTAGCTTCCGCAACAAAACATGAGTTCTCAAAATAGTTCTTCAATCACATATGAAGATCCAACAGGTACCCAAAATCATTCAACAAATTGTATGCAGAAGTGTTCCAAGAATAAGCTAAGAAGACTCAACACTTGCAATTTGACATCTATTTATAGGCTTGCTCCTTTACATAGGTGGTCCATTTAATCAACTTCCTAACTAATTCTCAACAGAATCTACAAAATAGTGACCACTATCCACAAAATGCGGTCGAAAACTACAAAATATGACCAAAAAATATAAAATACTCTAACTCCAACTTGTGCATCGTTTTCCTCTTGCAAGGTATATTTTGACCTTCTGTAGCATATGTGATGCTGCAAAACTATCTTACCCCAAATTTGTCTACCAACAAATGCTCATATATTGGGGAATCCAGTCGTTCCTGAGGATTTTGCTATTCTACTAACAATTCAACAATCATGTGTAGGATGAGAGCATCATAGTTGGATTGGGCCATGAGCTTGGCTACTCCTTGGCCTTTAATCAATTTTGTGGGATTGATCTCCAAGTCATATTCAAGAAGGACCCCTATCCATTTTCCCCTCCTACCCTTAAGATCTAGTTGTGTTAGGATATCCTTCACAGCACTGGTGGGAACATGGGAAATAATGTCAGAATGCAAGATGTACACTCATAACTCTTTTAAGGTTTTCACCAAAGAATAATCCTTGTTATCAAGGTTATTGTATTTAAGAGGAGCATCTCTCAGGGTTTTGTTGTAAAAATAAATGGGCTACTCGTGCCCCTCATGATTCTTCTATAGCAATACCCCTGCCACTGTGTACTCTGAGGCAAATAAAAATATCAGGAAATATTTAGAAAAATCAAGGATTGCAAGTACATGTGCTTCAGATATAGCCTTCTTGATATCCTCAAAGGACTATTTGGTTTTAGGTGTCCACTTGACCTCTTTGTCCTTTCCCAACATGTTGGTTATATATCTTACTATTTCGGAAAAGGAATTAATGAATCTTCTCAGTAAATTTACCTTCCCCATAATAGATTCAATCTCAACTTTATTTTGAGGGAGCTCAATTTTACGAACCACCTCAACCATCTTTGGATCTATCCTGATGCCTTCCTGCAAGATTATGTGCCCCAACAACTTCCCTTCCTTCATGGAAAAGAATGACTTCTTTGGATTCATAGAGATGCCAAATTTTTTTCACTTTCTTAAAATCCTTAGAAGGTGTGCAACGTGCTCCTCATCGGACTATGAAAATACTGTGATTTCATCCAAATAGATGACCAAGATCTTATCCTTTTTGTCTGTGAAATTTATGTTCATGGCATGCTGGAAGGTTTCCCTTACATTCATGAGTCCGAAAGGATTTTTTGCATACATGAAACTGCCCTAGGGTGTGGTGAAATTTGTCTTCTCCTGGTCTTCTAGGTGCACCATGATATGATTATAGCCCGAGAATCCATCCAAGATGGAGATCCTTTGGGAACTCACTACTCTATGCAAGATATGGTCCATCTTAGGAAGGGGGTAATGATCCTTCAAAGAATTTCTGTTCAAGTTCCTGAAGTCAATGGATATCCTTATTTCTCCATTCTTCTTCCTAGCCGAGACCATATTTTCCACCTAACGTGAGAGTCTGAGGGCCACAATGATTTTTTCCTCAAATAGATTCTTGATCTCTTTTCCACCAAGGACAACAACTTGGGGTTTATCCTTCTCAACTTTTTCTTGAAAGGCATCTCATCCTTTTTTATAGGGATAGTGTGTTAGATTATGCTTATATCATAAGCCTTGAGATAACTATAGCTCCAAGAAAACACATCTGAGTATTCTTTCATCAGTGAGATGTACTTGTGCTTGGCCTATGATGAGAGAGTTCTTGAAAATTTTATGAGTTTGGAATGAGAGAGTTCTTGAAAAAATATGAACTGTTTTCAACCCTTTGCATCAAATTTTTCTCTTTATGTGGTGGAGCTATGGTAGCCTAATCTTCCACCAAATATTTTGGTTAACATCCAACTGATGTGTGCTTCTCTTCTACTTCATTTTGAAGCTCAAATGATGATTTCGAATATGATATATGTCCTTCTTTTGGATTTGATCCAAAAGATGTCTTACCACCATTCCAAACATTATATTCCTTACTTTTCCTAGTACCAATTGATATTTGGATCTCTTCTAACAATAACATAGGCTTCATCACTTGCACACCTCATCAAGCATATGTGAAAGCTTCTCTTTGTTTGTTTTGTTGTAGGGTTATTTGAATAGACCTACATTATGAAGTTTACAAAAATCCAAGAAGGATAGTAGCTTCCTATCTCTTTCACTCAATCTATAGCACTCCAAGAGATACTAAAGGGATTCTTTTGGTCTTATTTGCTCCATTTTAGACCTTGAAGAATAAGTCCTAATTTCCTGTTCATACATATGGCTATATGAATAACCTTCATCTATTCTATGAAATGTGATTTGATTGGACATGCTTGTAGAAGGTACCTACTAGATATTTTGTTCCTCATACTATCTAGAATACTCTTCATATTGGTCATCATAGTCTTCATCATACAACTCATAGGAATCATCATGATAGTAGGACATAGATGCAATTTTCTTCTAAATGAGATTACTTTCCACATGATTAGAGGAAAGTTATATGATACGACTGTAATGAACCTAGATCATATTCAATGGTTCACTAATTTTAACAAACCAGCTAATAGACATGGAAAATTTCAAGCTTTAGTGAGTAAAAACGGGATTCAATAAGATAATCAAGGAAAGGAAATTCTATTGAATTTTCAAATTCCTAATAACAATTTCTTGGTTCTTTCTATGTTTTGAACATCATCGATGATGAATTCTAATCCAATGCTCTTGGGAGTCCCAACATATGTCAACTAGAACCTTTACAATTCAGTCTCCAACAACCAATCCTGAGAGGAATGGGATTAGAGAGACATTCATAAATGTTACATGGAAGTATGGGTCACTATTATATGGTTTTTACAGGTATTAGACAAAATACAAAGGTGATGGGGTCGCACTAGTAAAACTAGCTTTTAGGACAACTCCTTGGGTTTGACTTATGTCCTTCCCAAACAACTGAAGGTGGGTAAAAAATTATTGGTTTAGATATGGAAACTATAGATAGTTGTGTCAAGATCCTATCAGAATAGAAATGAAGATAAATTTTTACCTAGCGTGTGCTTTATGCTCAGTAGTACAAAACTAGTAAAAGATACATGTAAAACAAGACAGGGTCGAATTAACTCATGAATAAACATATCAAATCAACTTGAACTGCCATCAAAATTGAAGAGAGTATTTATTACACTATGAATTATATAAGGAAGTCAAAAAATAACTCATATATAGACCAAGACATGTTATTCATTATCATTACATAACCATAGTGCAATCAGAGGGACTATTCACTAGACAAATGAAGAATTTGGATATCTGGCTTCTTGAATCAGGTGGAAAAGTCTTGGATATGGTCAATAACCTTCACATGATCACATACTACTTGTACATCATCCTCAGTTTTTTATTCCCTGTCTCTCGAAATCCTCAGCTGATTTCCTGGATATTCACATTGATTTTGGCAAAATGGGAGAGATTACCATTATTTGACAGCCAAATTGAGATTGTCGAGATCACCAAAGACTAGTTTAAGCTTAGGTATTAACAAATGTGATTGTCTAAATTCACCAACTTTAAGGCTTACTCAGAGTTGGTATTCACAACCTTCTTTGTCGTTTTCCTCATTTAGATTATTGTACACTATTTTTATTAAAATATTATGTTCCATCTATGAACTTTAGATATATGAAAAATTCTGCTTTGTGATGCGAGGAGTGAAGTTTGTGTGGATATCCTCCACAACCATTGCTTGAACAGATTCAGGTCCGATAATCAGTAGATTTATTAATTTATCAGTGACCGAAGCGAGGAGGATCCATTGTATGGATAGTATGATATATGTTCGACATATCTTTACACCATTTTGACTTGACAGTATTCTCACTTTAGAGCATTGGTACAAAAATCTACTACTTTCTCTGCGAGGTCAATGAGTTTCATATAAGAGGTCATTGTGTTTCATATAACATTTTCTATAAGGTCATTGAGTTTTATATAACATTTTCTATAAGGTTATTGAGTTTTATAACAGCCTAGATCCAGATCCTAGGCTCTATCAAGTGTCGAGAGGGATCCAATCTCCAGAGGTGCAAACCTCTACTCAGGTATTTACTCAAAGAGATTTGCTTTCGAGAGATTGGATCCCTTTGCACGCTTGATAAAGCCTAGAATTCGGATCTAGGCTGATAACTATTTAACAATTGATGGATGGAATTGGATACAGGCACCTACTTTGAAGAGATTTCCTGCTCAATTATCAGTAACAGCACTCACTCACAAGTATGATCATTTCGGGCTATGAGAACATGTGAACGCAAATTTTTAAAAGATTTCATATAATGTATGAAAATTATATTAAATATGTTAAAGTACTACAACTCTCATTGGCGATAAGGCTTTTAAAATTAATGGGTAAATAAAGTTGCCACTTTCTCACAAGTATGATTATTTCGGACTTTCTCACAAGTTCCATGACTGTTTATACAATCCATGCAGTTTTCGTTGGTTCCTGAGTGATCTTCTATGTAATTCATCGTTTTCAGGTGCCCGCCCTACATATATATATAAATATGTGTCCGGAGATGTCTAAGTTGGTAAGTATATTATGCAGTTTTTCACTTTTGCCATTTTCAGTCACAACAGTTAATAGATTTTAACCCACCCAATCTCTTCATTGGAAGGAGGAATTTTCTTTTTGTTGGATTTATGTTGTTAATGTCGATGGCAGGTTTGGCAGTTTTAGACACTGGGGATGATCAGCAAGCTGAGTGTGCTACTCGGATAATGCAAATGGCGCCCTGCATTACTTACGTACAAGGATTGGACAATAAACCTACTAAAGCTTGCTGTGATTCCCTTCTTCAAGTCACCTCCCATGTTCCCAAATGTCTCTGCCTTCTCGTCATCATGGATGGTTTTAACATTTCAGGAGGGATCAATATCAATCAAACCCTGGCTCTGCAATGTCGCTATTTTATAAGTATCTGTTAATGCCTACTTTGTAAATTGAAATTATTTTTTAGTAAAGTTTATCTTAACTTCAATGATTTTACAACTATTAGCTTAACTTTAACTCTAATTAGTATCTGCTAATGCCTACTTTGTAAATTGAAATTATTTTTTAGTAAAGTTTATCTTAACTTCAATGATTTTACAACTATTAGCTTAACTTTAACTCTAATTACTTATGACTTAGTCCAAGTGCATCTGGCATCTACGAGTCTAGCTAATGTGCACTCATGTAAGAGTCGAACTCCTAACAAATTCCTCTGAACTCATGTGATAACTACACTTAGTAGCATGGTATTGTGCAACTCATATGACACTCGAACTCCACCTACCAACTAGAAGTTTAGTTAATGTGCATAAGGCTTAGTCAAGATAACTGAGAGCTCTTTTATTAACCACATTAGATTTATATTAAACAATTAACTATTAATCGTTCAAACTCCTCATAAACAATTATAAAAAATAAAAAATAGCTCATGTGATAACTGAACTTAATGGCATGGTAATGTGTAGTCCATGTGACAATTGAGCTCCATCTAGTAGCTCGAAGTCGAGTTAATTAGTCAAACTGCATTTTACAATTGGGAGTTGAAGTAAAGTACAGTTCATGTGATAGTATAATTCCTAATAAAATCCTGTGAACTCCTAATAAATTCCTCTTAACTCATGTGATAATTGCACTGTGATAACTGCACTTAGTGGCATGGTAATGTGCAACTGATGTGATAACTGCACTTAGTGGCTTAGTCCAAGTGCATTTGACATCTAGGAGTCTAGCTAATGTGTAGTCATGTAAGAGTCCAACTGCAAATAAAATAGTTCGAACTCTTAATAAATTCCTCTGAACTCGTGTGATAACTGCACTTAGTGGCATGGTATTGTGCAAGTCATGTGACACTCAAACTCCACCTACCAATTGGGATTCCACTGAATGTGCATAAGGCTCACTTGAACTCCATTTGGAAGCTAGATGTCACAATAACTCATAGCTCTTTTATTAACTACAATAGATTTATATTAGCTTAACTATTAGATACAACTATTAGCTTAACTCCAATGATTTTACAACTATTAGCTTAACTTCAACTCTAATTACTTACCGCTTAGTCCAACTGCATTTGGCATCTAGGAGTCTAGCTAATGTGCACTCATGTAAGAGTCGAACTCTTAATAAATTCCTCTGAACTCATGTGATAACTACACTTAGTAGCATGGTATTGTGCAACTCATGTGACACTCGAACTCCACCTACCAACTGGGAGTTTAGTTAATGTGCATAAGGCTTAGTCAAGATAAATCAGAGCTCTTTTATTAACCACAATAGATTTGATAGTTGAACTCCATCTAGCAGTTCGAAGTTGATTTAAGTAGTAAAAATACATTTTACAGTTGGGAGTTGAAGTAAAGTGCACTTCATGTGATAGTGTAATTCCTAATAAAATCCTCTGAATTCCTAATAAATTCCTCTTAACTCATGTGATAACTACACTTAGTGGCATAGTCCAGTTAATGTGCATAAGGCTTAGTACAACTCCATTTGAAAGCTAGAAGTGAGGATAACTTGATGCTCTTTTATTAACTACAATAGATTTATATTAACTTTTAAACTAGCAACAACCATATTAATAAGATTAATATGTTTGGAATAAGCCGAGAGGAATATATCACCACTGAAGTTAATTTAATAGTTGTATCATGATTGGAGTTAACCTAATAGTTAATCTAATAGTTATCCAATATAATTGTGATTAGAGTTAAAGTTAGGCTCATAGTTGTGGAATCATTGGATTTAAACTAATAATTGTATCTAATAGTTAAGTTAAAAGTTAATATATTAGATACAATTATTAGTTTAAATCCAATGATTTTACAACTATGAGCTTAACTTTAACTCTAATCGCAATTATATTGGATAACTATTAGATTAACTCCAATCATGATACAACTATTAAATTAACTTCACTCGGCATATTCCAAACATATTACTAAAACAAACTAAAAAATAATGTCTTCAGACTCCTCCCTATTAATCAATTAAACATGAAAATAATTGATATTATAAATACAACGTATCTAAATATAAATATAAATGGTTTGGATATAGATTAAAAAATCCATGAAGCATAGTTGCTGATAACTAGAAAAAAAGAAAACTGATCAGCAATGTTTATGGTTACATCCAAGATTCTAAATCTAAATGGTAAAAATCTATATAAATCCATGATGCAGACATCCTTATCAGTTGAAAAAAATGAATGCTGATCAGACTAATGGAGATGCAGACTTGGTTAGAAGTTGAAAAAATGAAAACCGATGTAGATGCAAACTTGCTTAGAAGTTGTAAAAATGAAAACTGATGAGACTAAGACTAATGCAATGTTTATGGTTACATCCAAGATTCTTGGATCCAAACGTCATTGCCAGATCATAGAAATGAGTGAATTTGAAAGTCCAGAATCTGAGAAGGTTAAGTTGGTATCATAACATAACGTTCCAAGCGATGAACCAGGAACCGCATCTACCAGTGTAAACTGGCGACCATCTGCAGCTTCTTTGACTTGAGAGCAACAGAATGACCAAAGGAACTGCAATGGATCAGTTTTCAGAAACTTCCTCATTGCCCTCTTCCCATCAGGGAAACGCACGCCTACCCGACAAATATTCTCTCCTTTCTGATCACCTTCTGGCTCATCTGGGAGAGCTGGGTACTCAGCTTTCAATACGTCTTCTAGTTGTTGTTCTTCTTGACTATCTTCTTTCGTTTCCAGAGAAGCAAGGGCAGCCGAAGCTTCTTCTCCTGCCTTTGGATGGCCAAAATCAGTGGGGCCATTATCCATATAAGGTAACAAGTCTTCCAAAATTCGCTGAGGACTGATCGTACCTTGCCAAGAGTTCATTTTCTGTCCAGTGATGGAATCAATAATAAGTGTTGATGGCATCTCTGTCAAATGGTAGTAGCTACACACCTTTCTTCCTTCTTCGCTCTCATCAATGATCTGCCAGAAAATGAAACTCGCACCGAGAGTCTCTTTGACAGCGTTGTTGGCCCAGGTGTCCTTATTAAGCATATAAGAGCTGAACTCAGTTTTAGATTGTATATTTGCAATGAGCCATTTTCCCTGGTTAGCAGCCTCTATTTTTGCCTGCTCAAAACTGCCCTTGAACATCAATCCGAAGGGTGGGCGATAAAGCACCTCATTTTTATGATTGCCTTTATACCACTCTGCCGATTGTCGTATCCCAAAAAGCCCAATCAGCCAGGATACCACTCTGCCGATCGTTGATCTCAATCTCGTATATAATGTAGAGCGTACATACTCAGACTGATTTTCATGGCTTGCTCTTGCTCCAGAAGATGATGAATATGGAACGAATTGATTATCACATTGGGCATAAAATAGCTCTATTGCTTCCTCTACTTTCCAGTTGCCTGCCTGCAAAAACTGTCGTGCCTTCTCTGCGGATTCCCCCACTATTTCAGCAAAAGACGCAATCTTTTCTTGCTCATCTACCGAGTTATTTTCCATTGAAATATGTAAAGAGAAAGTAGTAGATACAATGTGAAAACCCAGAAATCTGCAACTAGGAAATTCAAAAGCTTTTGCTCGTAAGAACTCACGCACTGAAATACATAATACGATTAAGAACTCATCGACTGCAATGCACAATACAATAAAAAATTAGGTGAAAGGATCCCGATTTATATACCAGATCGTTTGGCGAATATTATGGAGCCGACACGACTTGGGTCGTTTTACAAAATTTTATTGATGATAATTTAGAAAATGGTTAAAACTTAAAAATAATAACGATTAACCATTTTTCTTATAAGAAATATATTAAATTTAAACCGCACTATTAACCAATTTTCAACTTTATATGTAAGATATTTTCCATATAAGAAGACATAATTAACATATTTCCTTAATTTCGATAACTTTATATCAAATTTTAATTATGTCCATCCATTTAAGACGACAACCCTGTAATTTCCATAACTTTATATGTAATATTTTCATTAAGTTAATCTATTTAAGAAGACAACCATGAAGACAACCATGCAGTCAACATCAACATTTGAGTGATTAATAGTCTTTAACAACTCAACATCATTAATATTATTATGAATGGTACTTCTCAACCATACTTAACCATGGTCTAACTTAACCATAATAAACTTTGGCTGCAAAGCAAAGTTAACTATGACCAACATAAGTCATCAATGATAAATGTCACAATACATTGAAACATCGTCATGAATCATAACCAATAAAGAACATGGTAATGAAACATAACCCTTCACGAAGCTTGCAATGCAACATAACCATGAGGGAATGCCCAAATGCTACATACAACTATTCTCCTCCATGTCAAACATGATTAATCCTCAACCATAGTCAAATATGGTTACTAACATCCTCAACCATCATCAACAATGGTAAACTGAATATCAATCATTATTAACCATACTCAAACATAGGAAACAATTGGTAAGTATAGCTCGTAGATAACAAAATGTTGGTATGTTAGGTAGGCATTATGTGTTACTATGGTTGACTATGTTTAATGTAGGCCAACCATGGTTGATTATGGTTGGAAATGTTTGTACAATATTCATCATGGTTGACATCTTCAAATTTGGTCAACTTTCCTATCCACCATATCAAACGTAATCAACCATTGTGAAACATGTTGAATCAAAATCAAAGATTCTCAACTATAGTCTATCATGTCAACTAAATATCAACTATATTAACTATTGGTAACCATGATAAATCATAGTCAACCATTGTTCTTTGTTAAATCCATTTATTCATGTTGGATCGGCACTAGTCTCCATTATCCATCCACTTTACTGTCGTATACTGCAGTTAACCATGGTGAACCAAATCAACCATAGTCAAATATAGCCAACCAAATTCAAACATACTCAAGCAATAGTCAACCAAAATCAAATATGCTCAACCATGGTCAATATTATTCAAGCATAGTCAACCATGGTTAACCTATGTTAATCATAGTAAACTATCTTAACACATGATCAACCATAGTCAATCATACCTAACCAAATGCAAGAATGGAAAAAGATAAGTTTCATATTGTAGGACATACTAGTAGAGAATAACAAGGATGGAAAAAAACTGCAAAAGCTACCATCTCTAAAATAATATCTTGTTATTAGGAGGGATTTATTCCAAAACTTCAGCCATTTAGGGGGTTCACTATTACAATATCAGGTTTTCTGAGACATTTATTTTAGACGAAAATATGATTTTTTCTCTAACATTACCTCTTTCTTCTTTTTATATTTTTAATAATATTTAAAATGGAAATTGTGTGGGAAACTACGAGTTAGGTGTGATTAAAAGTCAAAAGTGTGGAAAACTACGAGTGGGGCATGAAAATGGTAGTTGTGGGTTAATAAAGGGAAATAAACCATGTTTCGACTGTGTCACTCATCTTATTTCTCCAACGAATTGCATTTGGTCTGCATGTTGTCTATGTAGCTAGGGTTTCAATTAAAGGTGGAGACTATGGTTGAGGACACCATGATTTACGAGCTCTTCCTCAAGTTTGCACTTCATTTCTCCAGATATTTCATATCCTTTAAACTAGATTCATTCTTATTTTGATTTCCTTTTCTTTAAAACACATGGAGTACTAAGCGCTAGGCTATGTGGATTGTTTGGCGCCTCTCCATTTTCGATAGTGAAAAGGGTTCTTGTTTTGCAGCTTAAGGTTACCAGCTTTGCTAGGGAGGAACAATGCCACACCTTGTTGGATGAATAGTGTGCAAAATCCAATGCATATGCACCCACGAGGCTTGGATTGCATCCAAGACCTATCGAAGAGTTTTCAAGTATGGAAACATTGGTATAATTAATTTTGCAGATGGGGAAAAGGCATGACCCACACTCCTGAACTGGGGTTTATCCTATCGATCCCTCACCCCTCCTAAACTTCTTTTCCCGTTGGAGGGGAATATTGTTCTCATGTGTCTGTTAAATTCCATGGTGGTGGGTTTTGTTTACAACCTATTTGGTTCACATTTATGAAGTCCTCTTCCAATTTCATAGAGAGTGCACTCTTACTACCATCCTAACCATGATACTTGTTGATGTATTTGTAACTTCGGAATGTATTCATTTGTATATCTTATGTATTGTACCCCGATGTTTATTCTAGGATGTGTCTGGAATGTATTTGAGTCATGTCATGCCCTAATGTTCCTATTGGGATGCTCTACAATGTAAACAAGTCATGTCAAGTCATTGTGGGTAACCCTCCTATTGGTCAAGGGTTTAAGTCCCCGAAGTTGTGGGGCCCTAGGGTTATTAGAATATCCTATAGAATTCGACCCTAGGTGATTCATTGTAAGTTAGGGCAATAGTACCCACTGTTGTGTTAAGGATAACCCTCCATGTTGGTCGGAGAAGGCAAAGTCCCCACAATTTGTGGGGCACTAGGGTTATTAGACACTCCTAGAGATGTCGGCTCTAGTAAGTAATTGTTAAGTGAGGCTGACATGTTGGACTTGGTTTTAAGTGAACCAAAGAATATAAAGAGAGAGTGGGCCTCTCTATTTATCACACACACACTCACTCATTGGGGCGCATGAGTGAGAAAGAAGTTGTTGGTACAAGAGAGAGACTACTATTGTCGAGAGATCATCTTTATGTTTTCAGGTTTTACTTTTGGTGCTGATTCTATCTGTGAGGAAGTTGTGGGGTTTTCTCCTTTATGGTTTCCCTAAGGAAAATTCTTTGTGTTTCTTGTCTCTTGTGTTTTATTGATGTGCATGTTATTCTCTCAGATAAGATTCTAGGATCATAATGCTAGCTTGAATGATAAAAATCTAACATGGTATCAAAGCTAACGTAAGAAGAAGACATTGTGCAGCTGTAGAAGCTAGGGATTCTTACTTTTTCGGTCTCTCTCCACAATCTATCAACAAAAAAGTATGCTAGGATGACTCTCCACTGAAAGGCACATCTTTCTGTCGAAGCGGAATTCGATTCCGAGCATTTTATGTTTTTGGTGTAGGAAATTAGGGCTTCTTACAGAAGAGGAATTTTTGAGTGAGCCTGGAATAGGATTTCTCTCCTCATCAAAATCAAAGTTTAAATACCTGGATCAATATTTTTGGTTGGGTGAAAATTCGGGAAAGTCAAACCCTAGTTTGACCCTCAGCTGGAAAAACCCTAAAATACTAAAACTGATACGTTTTGGTACATTCACTGTATCACGAGATTGGAGAAGGCTCAGGAGCTTAAACCTTCACAAGCCGAAGATAAAATCCTGATTTACACTGTGCCCAAAATTCAGCCTTCCATTCACTACATTTTGGGAGATATGATCCCTTCAAGTTAGGGTTCCAGCCTCTTCCAGCATTCATCCCTAAACAGGACACGTGGGAAGAATTTCTATATCCTGGGCTACAAATGTTCAAATGAAATTTCTGAATATGTTACAAAAAGGGAACATACTTTAATTTCTATGGTTCTATTTTTAGACCCAGAGAATGAAACAACGACATGTGAAAGTCCGTACAACTTCATTATTATGAACAATCCTATAACAGGTCACCTTGGGAAAATGATCATAAGTCCCAATTAGTGAAACCAATTCTGATGAAACCTATGGTGGTGGAACAGGTACATGTGAGGCTACCTCAGTTAAACGTTTTAGACATGGAGGAGTAGTAATTTAAGAGATACCATAGAAACAGTAACATGGATTTCTCGAGAAGAAATTGGAAAACTAGTGCTTCCTGTTCCAGTAGCTTCCCTCCACTATTTTCAGAAAAGGAGTACATTGGACGGATCAATTTGAAGAGATCTATCTTTCTATCCAATCATATATGAAATATTACAAGTTTTGAAAATTAGGGTTTCTCTGACAAACCCTAGATCAGCGAGCTCCGGAACTAGGACAGGACACCTCAAATCGGTAAGATCTAATCTTTTGCTATTTTCATTTGAGGTTCTCATTTCAAAGTGATCTATCACATTAGCTTGATGATAATATTGGTGAAGCAGACAAATTCCAAGCATGGAATTATGTGATCTCTTTGAAGAAAATGAATTGGACACCTACATGAGTAGAGAGGTTCTAGTTCTAGAGGGAAATGAGGCTCAAATCCTTACACAAGAAGAACTTGGTTAAGGCTGAGAAGATAATTGTTGATTCAATCATGGATCACATTACACCATAAGTGTCTTCCATAAAGACATCGAAGATGTTTGATTCCCTTGACCAAGCTATTTGAAGGAAAGAACATAAATCGGAAGATGACTCTAGAAAAAAGTTGAAGAATGTGAAGATCCAGAATGCAGATACCATGCAGTCATACCTTACAAAGGTCTCTCAAATCAAGGAACAACTTGTAGCAGTAGAAGAAGAAGTGGAGAATGCAGAAGTGATGATAGCCACCTTGAATGGCCTCCTAAGATCATGGGATTCATTCATTCAAGGAATGTGTGCTAGAAGGAAGTGATTACTTTCAAAAAGATTCCGGGAAGAGCACAAACAAGAAGAAGCTCAACTAATAATAAGAGAAAATAAGATGGGAGCAATTGAAGATCAAGCTCTCACCATCCAAATAAGATCCCTCAAGCAATGAGGAATATGTAGAACTCAACTATTGAAGAACCTTTTATCCACCTTAGCATTTGGATAAGAAACGAAGCTATTATGAATGAAGAAGATGATGAAGTTGAAGGCTCAAAAAGGAGTCCACCCACGGAACAAATAAAGATAAGTATTCAATTGCCATTTCATAATATTGTTTTGATATGCATTTATTTATATTTAGTTGATGTATTATGCATGATAGAATGTTTGCATTAATGAAAGTACACTACTAATATGCATGTGATGGGTAAGTAGCTCATGGTGCTATACAACTCTCCATTGCTAATTATCTAGAATGAAACCTATTTGCTAACATATTGGATTAGTGCACAATCTCAATGTTGTCCTGGCAGATATGGAAGGCATCTAGAAACGTTTCCATGAGATATGGATGAATGTTGTATTGGCTAAAATAGTTGCATGCTCATATATTTATGCATAATAATTTTCCATTATGAATATTCCTTATGAAATGTTTCTAACTATACAACTAATGCATTTGACTTGTAGGAAAGATTGCATACATAATCGCCTACAAGCAAAGAAGGATGAGACTTTTTCCAAAGAACAAGTGGCGACAGTTCAAGATGAATATGAAGAATGCAGCGACATCATTGATACAAAACCTTCCAACTATGAAGAAGTAACCAAGAAGAAAGGGAAGACCAGTTCAAGAAGAATGATGTCTAGGATGTAGTATCGATACATGAAGGGAATTTCATAGTTCCATCATGCAGTAGATGGAAACATCGTGGGATACAAGGAAAGATTCGTAGCAAGAGGCTTCTCACAAAAAGACTACGAAGATACATTTGCAGCCAGTGGGAGTTGAAACACACACATGATGAGCTTGATTAAGATCTTAACCTTTGATACAAGGTTTAAGATGAAAGTATATACACTAGATGGATACATAGAATATTAGTAGCATAGGAAGCTACTTGTCACTCCGGTACAGAATGTTTCAGTGCATATAGAGTACGAAAGACAGAGGGAGTAAATGCAGAATATCATGAGGTTCAACATGGTATGACAGGATGGATAGATTACTGATGACTCTAGGCTTTACTGAGATTAAAGTGGATTCCAAACTTTTCTTCAAGGTTGAAGGCGAAAGATGAGTGATGCTCCTATTATGTGTCGATGCACTATTTTCTAGGCATGGAGGTGTGGCAGAATGCAGATGGCATCTTCCTCGGACAATGGAAGTATGCAACAGAGATCCTGAAGAGGTTCAGGATGATGGACTGCAAGGCCATGACCACACCTATGGCATCAAACATGAAGCTATTGAGTGATGTTTCATTAGATACAGTTGATGCTACGATGTATCGTCAGATGATTGGGTCCTTGATGTACCTGACGAATACACAACCAGATATTTGTTTTGTTGTTCACCTGATGGTTTCAAAGTATGCAGTGAGGTACCTGAAGGGTATAGTTGATTATGGGATCAAGTATGAGGTGAATAAGAAGATTAACCTGGAAGGTTAGGTTGATTTAGATTGGGTGGTAGTGCCATCAATAGAAAGAGCACTTCATGGTGTTGCTTCAGTATGGGATTAGGTGTGATCTCTTGGTTTAGCAGGAAGCAATCCTGTGTCGCACTGAGTATAGCTAAAGCAGAGTATGTCATAGCTTGTTCAGCTAGTTGTGAAGCAGTATGGCTGAGGAAGCTACTGTCTGATTTATTTGATCTCTAGTTAGATGCTACTTGTATATATTGTGACAACCAAAGTTGTGTGAAGTTGTCGGAGAACTCAGTGTTCCATGAAAATTCGAAGCATATCGAGATCAAGTATCACTATATCATGGATATGATGTAGAGGGGAGCGGTGAAGCTCAAGTCTATTGGAATGGACGAACAAATAGCTGATGTGTTGATGAAGCCATTGGCTAGAGTGAAGTTTGAGTACTTTAGGGAGAAGCTTGGTGTTCTCCAGATCGAGGTTCCTTCCAAGGGGAAGTGATGAGTCCGTGAGCCACTCTGACATGGTGAGAGGATTAGGTTCCTTCCATGGTTAGATGTAAGGGCTAATCCATTCTATCATGGTGAGAGGATTGGTTCCTTCCATGACAGATATGAGTGTTGAGCCATTCTGATATGACTATAGGATTGGTTCCTACATGATCAGATATAAGGGTTGTTGCCATTCTTGGAATGGAGGTGCCTGGTCAGTTACCAAGAATACTTGGTTTGGGACTAAGGGCCTTTCTGATATGACAGTAAGATGTAGTATTACATGATCAGATGTGAGCACATGTCCATTTTGATGTGATTGAGGGATTGGTTCCCACTTGATCAGATATAAGGACTGATGCCATTCTCTAGGAGAACAAAGGCACCTGGTCAGTTACTAGGAAATCTTAGTCTAGGACTGGGGGCCATTCTGATATGACTATGGGATGTGTTCTCACATGATTATATGTGAGTGCAGGGCCATTCTGATGAGTAGGTTAGATATAAGTGCTGGGCCATTCTGATAAGTAGGTAAGATATAAGTGCTGGGCCATTTTGACCAGTAGGTTAGATATAAGTGCTAGGCCATTATGATGAGTAGGTCAGATGTAAGGGCTAGGCCATTCTGACATGGGAGAGGATGAGGCTCCTTCCATGGTTAGATGTAAGGGTTGGGCCATTCTGACATGGCGAGGGGATTAAGTTCCTCTCATGGTCAGATGTGAGTTCCAGGCATTCCTTTCTGATGAGTCAAGGTCAGATGTAAGTGCTGGATGGGCCATTCTGACTTAGGGTCAGATATAAGCATTGAGAAATACCTACATGGAGGCTAGGCCTACACCCAACATGAAAAAGGGCTGGTGCTATAGAACTTCCTTTGACGAGAAGAATAATGAGATAACACCCGTTGTGATGATCTAGATCCAGTGATGATGATCCAACAGTGATGATCCAAATCGAGTGATGATCCAGATCCAGCAGTGAATATCTAGTAGTGATGATGATCCAAAATGAGTGAGGATCCAGATCCAGTGATGACAATCCAGATCCAGTGATGACCCAGATCCAATGATGATGACCTAGATCTAGTGATGATCTAGATCCAGTGATGATGATCCAAATCGAGTGATGATCCAAATCCAGATGAAGATGAATATGACTTGAAGATGAAGATGATGAGAGCTCAATGATGATCCAGATGATACAGAGAAGAAGACTTGTGCTGATAAATTGTGTCGAGAGAATACCATCCTAGTTAAGAGGGACTGTTGATGTATTTGTAACTTCGGAATGTATTTATCCGTATGTCTTATGTATTTTACTTCGATGTTTATTCCATGATGTGTCTGTAATGTATTTGAGTCATGTCATGCCCCGATGTTCCTATCAAGAGGTTCTATAATGTAAACAAGTCATGTCAAGTAATTTTGGGTAACCCTCCTATTGGTCAAGGGTTAAAGTCCCTGCAGTTGTGGGGCCCTAAAGTTGTTATACTATCCTAGAGAATTTGACCCTATGTGATTCATTGTAATTCGAGACAATAGTCCCCACCATTGTGTTAAGGATAACCCTCCTTATTGGTCGAAGGAGGTAAAGTCCCCTAGAGTTGTGGGGCACTAGGGTTATTAGACACTCCTATAGATGTCGACTCTAGTAAGTAATTGTTAAGTGAGGATGACATTTTGGAGTGGTTTTCAAGTGAATGAAAGAATATAAATAGAGAGTGAGCCTCTCTATTTATAACATACACACTCACTCATTGGGGAGCATGAGTGAGAGAGAAGTTGGTAGGATAAGAGAGAGACTACTGCTATCGAGAGATCATCTTTATGTTTTCGGGTTTTACTTTTGGTGTCGATTCTATCTTTGACGAAGTTGTAGGGTTTTCTCCCTTATGGTTTCCCCAAGGAAAATTCTTTGTGTTTCTTGGCTCTTGTGTTTTATTGTTGTGCATGTTATTCTCTCTGATAAGATCCTAATATCATAATGCTAGCTTGAATGATAAAAATCTAACAATACTTTGCTATCAAATCTTGGGTTTAATAAAGGGAAGCAGACACATTTAAAGGAGGAAGAAAATGAGTCAAATACTAGAAAACAGGGTTGCAGATTAGCCCATACATTTTCCTGAGCTCCATGGAATAAACTAAATATAATGGAAAGGGGAATAAAGCTAAGTTTCCTAGCTACTAATGTTTTATTACATAAGTTGTGGGATAATTTCTTCTATGACAATGGATTTGGTAATCTCGAATCTTATCATGATAGGATGAGGTATAATAGAGATAAATAGCCATAGTAAGAGGAGAATATGGCATTTCATTTTATGGCATTGAAGTGGTTTTTTAATGTAGTAATGGATTGGCAGGTAGAGGAGGATGAGAATAGGGGTTTTCAAGGTAGTGTTTTTAAGAGGTATTTCGATTGATTTTTTTACAAAAGGAATATTTCAAGAACCTAAAACCCTTGACAAAGCAAGATTTCAAAAATCCAAGAACTAGTAATCTTTGTGGTTTTTTTTTTGTTTCCTAGGAGGTTGATGACAACCAAAAGGGATCACTGATAAGAGAAATGGTAGGGTCTTCATTGATAGGTACCGTCATGTATGGATATCTGTTTTTTATATTTTTTATATAAGTGTTTTTTGGGTTTTCTTAAATGTTATCTTAGGTTTTTTTTTTTTCAGTTAATTTTTCACAATCATGATCTATTCAATTTTTGTTGTGGTAGCCACTACCATGATTAGATCAGGGATATCCAATCCAACAACCATCCTCTATAGGATTTCTATTCAATTATTTATTGCATGTTAATTTTGCATTAAAAAAAAAGCCATGGTTAGTTCCAAACCCAAGGCTTTCCTATCTCTTTCTCCAACAAAAACTCTATGATTTAACAAGAAGGGAGGAGTATCAGCATGTACTGTAAAACCACATATTGTTGTGATTGTTCCATTGAAAACATTGGGATTGTTCTAGACCGGGATGGAAAGCTTGCAATAAAACCATATAGTTCCTCAAGTCCTTCCTCTTTTCCTGAACCGACATACAATGGATAGGGATGATGGCTTCCTTCATAATCAACCTCTTCTTATATATCACTTGTGTGAGATTCCTCATCTAAACCTGAGGGTACATGAGCTGGGGGAGGTCATTTAATGTCGACCAATGGTGGGAACCACTTGGAAGGCAGTGAGCTATGTATCGTGTTGAAAATTGAAAGTGTGTCATGAGTATTAAGTGAACACGAAATGTGAATGACTATGGGGTGTTGGTTAGGGAACATATCTGTATAACCTTTTTTTACCATTATAAACAATCACGCTTTGCATGCTTCTAGAACCTTGATTGGATAGTTTATAAGCTAAGCCATTGTTTTCTCAAAGAATGTGAAAATATAAAACCACGAGGGGTTCACTTAGTGAACTTGTTACATAACACGATCATTTGTACGGTATTAAAGAATATCCCTATTTTTACTAAATATTGAAAAATGCCTTATAAAATTGTATTGTTGAACCCCCTTCCCAATTTACCTTTCCAATTAAGAAAACCCCTAGTTTAACCAGATATTGTAGGTATCCATTTTTATCAACCCATTTTTAATACGCCATATATATCATATTATTAAGTTGTAAAGAAAAGGATCCCTAACACATCTTAGTGTATGAAAATGAGATGATAAATAAACTAATAGTATAATGCTAGTAATGATCCCATAGGGATTACATGGGTGACTGTTCAATTTGTAGTGTTGGATAGTTGAAGATGCAATGAAATAGTAATGGGGAAGGAAAACATGTAAAAGGAAACCTAGTCAAGAGATCAATGCAGCAAAGAATGTAAAAGGTTGATAGTACAATAGTCAATGCAATGCTTATAAAAAATTCGATCTACATATGTTTCACACCACAACATTCCAATCTAACAATTTTATACCATGTAAATACAAGTATATCCAAAGAGACTCTAATGTTTTCTATAATCTTAATAAATTAAATTCCAAACAAATGAAAAATTGAAACCCTTTCTTGGATGGAATTCACTACCTTCCTTTCAAAACAAACATCATTGATGTTGGAACCCAAATGAACATACAAAAATTCTTGTTACCTTCCAATAACACCATTGATCATGTAGATAGTTAGGAGTTGGGTCATTCACAAGATGTAATGAATTTCCTCCACTTCCTCTACATTTATTCTTGCAATCAACGAAGTCAACAACATTTAGTTACCTTTTTCTCAGGTTATATCTAATTTTTTTAATCTTTACACGAAAGTGAAAAAATATCCATTGTTAAATTTCAAGAATGTAATAGTTATAAAGATACACAGATGGTGCAACTTATATGATACCATTCCATGGTAAAGACAACACATAGGGTATGTAAATAAGGATTTATATTTTCACATATGCTCATGCGAGTTCCAATATAGTATTAATATGGATTCCTTGCATATAAGAATTGAAATTACAATTATGAGTGTGAAAAACATAACTCAATCTAACAACTATTCCTAACCGACAATGTGAAAATGTTAACGAATAATAAAAAAGTTGAAAGAAATAATTGGGCTAAAAGAAGGAATGATCTAAGTTTCTTTGTTTTAATGAGCCAATAAAGATTTATATCACCTTTCTTGGTTGTCAGTAAACAAGTTTTGATTGAACTTCAATACCCACCTAAACCCCAACCCAAGAAAACAAGAGTTAGATCTTTTAATAGAATTCCTACAAAAATACATTACAATTGTTCAACTCTAAAACTATCGATTAGCTACATCTCTTAACTTTGGAGTTGAAGAGGAAAAAAATGCATATTCAAGCATACTGAAAAATGTCATAAGTTGCAATGTGTCTCTTGTCTAGAAAATAAGTGACATTTTGGAAATTGGCCTCATATAGAACAACAAAAGGTATAATGTTACAAAAATTCCTTTGTTTTAACATTAGAAAAATAAACCACAATTAGAGAAAGTGTGAAATGTGTGGCATACATATTCATAATAGGTGGAAGTGATAACCTTTTTTGCATCACGTCAATGACATTATGTAGAAAAGAACAAAATACTATCACCTTGGTTATCTCAATTCCACAAAATTCTAATATTGTAGTGCCTTCTATTCCAAGAATCATATATCGTATCTAAAAAACTTCGCTAAGAAACAAAAAGAATAACCCACAAAAATAAAGAACAAATCAGAGTTAACAATAATAGTTTCAATATTATCATAATTTAAACATCCAAATACAATTGTAGCAGTTGCTTGGAGATCTTTACAAAAAGATTCAATTCTCTGCTGGAAGAAGAATGAAATGAATTGATGTATGAATCCAACCCATGATTTGGAGGTATGAATGGATCCCATGAGGTGGAGGTATGAATCCATCCCATGATTTAGAGGTTATTCCCCAACCCACCCAAATAAAATAATCCTCAATATTTAAATTACTATCTCAAATTAGAAACCCCCCTTGACCCCTTAATACGAGGAAATATATTTGTGAGGTTCTTAGGAGTACTCAAACCCTAAATATGAATGAACGTGATATGATATTGACTCGCTAGTGAACCCCCCATGTATAAAACTTGAGAGAGAGATTTTAGAAGAATAATTCTTTCAAATATTCTTTTTCATCTGATGGAGCCCTTATTGTAGCTAGTTCTGATCTTCTGAATGATTTGTCTAGAGTCATCGAAGACCATTAAATCTGGCATGGTTTTCCCATCAATTAGTTTCAAGTTATGATAGAGCGACAGCCATTCAAATTATTTATTTGATTTTATTCCAAGACCCCAGGAAAAGGAATTGACTAGATTTCCTCCGGGATGAAAAAAATGACCCCCCCGTCCCACACCTTCCTCCCCTAAAAATGAGCCCATGTTAAACAATAACATCAAATTATTAAAACACATTAACTAGTATCCTGTGAGGAATTGCGTGTGCAATTGGAATGTAAATAGAGTTGAACATGAAAGTAGATGGAACTCAATTAACAAACAAATGAAATCGACAACCATTAGTCGCAGTGGAAGTTATTTTGGTGTATAACATTGGAATAAATTATGTGAGCACATTATGTGAGTCATTCAACATAATGATATTATATTTTTTATAACTACTACCAATTGTAACTTAAATGTAAACATTCATTGAATAAGTAAATCTTCTTTACTGAGAGAATTCTATCATTATCTGATCTAGGAGGATCTAAAAAGGCCAATTTTCAAAAGCATCATATTGCAACAAAAATAGTACCATGTCTAAGAGCTCGTCAAGCCAATTCCAAAGGTGCAAACGGCATGTCAAACGGACTCCGGATGCAAAAGATATTGTATTTTGAAGTTTGGCCCCAACAGGGAAAATTTTGGCTGAAGTGCCACGTGGCACTCCCTCAAGCTGCCACTTGGTAGTCAAAAAGTGCATTCTAATGACATGGCATGATAATGTGTCATGATTATGTGGCATGATGATGTGGCATGCTGACATGGCATGATGATGTGGCATGCTGACATGGCATGATGATGTGGTATGATGGCATGGCATGCTGATGTGGCATGATGACATGGCATTATGATGTGGCATGGTGACATGGCATGATGAAGTGGCATGATGACTAGCATGCATGCATTTGTGCTTGAAATGAGGTTTAGGAAATTCATGCATTTACTCATGAGAAATTGTACAATGATTAATATTTGAAGTGAGTGGAAAAATTACTCACATATTACTCATTTATTTTATCCCTTGAGTTGTTATGAAGTTAATGCATGGTTGTAACCAAAAAAAAACATGCCATATTTGTTAAGATGTTGTAACAAGTTGGTTTATGGTTGAAAAACCAACATGATATTTAAAAAAGGGATTTTGTTATGGAATGGATTTTGTAAATGTCATTATGGGGAAGTAACTAAATGTGAAAACCCATGGGCATGTGGGCATGAACCATATTTTTGGTTTATGTTCTTAAAATCCAAACCAAGTTGTAACTAATCCCAATTTGGAGAATCACATGTATCATGCCACCAAGAGTAGCTTCTCCTATTTAAGCACTTGTCATGTGCATTTGAAGGGAGCTCAATTTTGGAGAGATGTAGCCCATAGAGGAAGCAAGCATCTGAGAGGCCCCATTGGGGGTCTCCATTGGAGAAGCTCATAGAGAGGATACAATCTTGTAGTTCCAGCTCAGAGAGCAAGCATGGCTCCATCATGTCTGAAGGTGATCCAGTGTAGGAGACAAAGAAGCAGAGTCAGTTCGAGGATGCAACATTTTAGTTTGCATTTGAAGGCAAGTAGCGACCATCTACACTCTCATCCTGAAGCACAAAGGTGAAGGGATTGGTTGGTAAGAGCGTGAATTTGGTTTTATTGATGCACTTGTCATGCAAACATATTGTCGTCTATTGAGACTATCCCGTAGAAGATCGTGTGGCATAGCTCGTAGAGTCAGTTGAAAGAGTGCGATTTGCAACATTATGCAAGTCTTTGATCAGCTCGAGGTTCGTGGCTCGTAGAGTTAGTTGAAAGAGTGTGATTGGATACATTGGGAAAATATCTTCATGTCCAAGTTTGGAAACTTCTCGAGACAAGGGAGGCAGACATTTTCTTGCTTGATTTCTGTAGTCTTCGATTGAGTCCTATAGCTTGTGCACTTATGTGACCCATCAGAGACAGTTATTGTGTGGTGGTAGAGATGAATAGATGATGAAGACTCTACAGGTGAATCCGTTGTGATGTATTTTATGTATTTGTGCATCTTTGCAATGGATTGGTCACTCTATTTTGGAGTAGGCCCAGAGACGTAGCCAGGAGATCTAGGGAACTCCGTAATCAAATCGTGTCCCTAATGTGCTTGAATGATTTTTCATTTTCATGTGGATGATTCTATGTTACACACTTATATTATGCTCATGTTCACTTGCACTAACGTCAGAAAAACGATCTTATTGGGCCCGATTGTTTCGAGCGGGTTCGATGACTTTCCAAGCTCACCCCCGGGATCAAATCGAGTGGTATCAGAGCAGTTGGAGAAGAGTCAAGCCCAGTACAAGGATCACCATGACAAGCATAGAGTTGATCATCGGTTTCAGGTGGGAGATCAAGTGCGGCTTCACATCAGCAAGGAGAGGATGAAAGGAGAAGGCAAGAAGCTCAAGCCTATTAGATATGGTCCCTTCACCATCTTGGAGAATATTAGGATGAATGCTTTTTACTTAGAGATACCGCCATACATGCAGATCTACTTAGTGGTGAATGTGGAGAACTTGAAACTATATGAGCCTCCCAAGATCATGGATGAAAGGGAGAATGTCTCATTGCCATCAGTTGATGAATTTGCTCCTGAGTACATGGATGAGCTAAAGGAAGATGTCATCTTGGACAGAAGAACAAGGACTTCTCGCAGAGGTGATGTTGATTATCTTTGAATGGGCATCAAAGGCACTCATCCAAGCAAAGCCAAGTGGATCGAGAAGGAGAAAGTGAGGGAGAAATTCCCTCGCCTATCTGTTGATTAGTAAAGGCTTTTGGAGGCCAAAATCTTCTCAGTGGGGAGGAATGATCTAGGAGGATCCAAGAAGGAAAATTTTTTGTAACTAAGAATTCATGAGAAACATGTGAAGGGGGTCTTCTCAAGCTATATAAACCCTCTTATTCTCCATTTTCCAGGTCATGCTTTGGAGTGGAGACTTTGTAGCTAAAGGAGAGAAGGGAGATTGCGTAGCTCTGCAGAAGGAAGGTACGAGTGTTTATACTTGTTTTACACCGTCTTCAGGCTTCAGAGTTGCTGGAAGCAATCTGGTTGTGTTTTGGGTAGCGGTTCTCTTCCTAACCATTGTCGCCAAGGTCATGCTTTGGAGTGGAGACTTTGTAGCTAAAGGAGAGAAGGGAGAATGCGTAGCTCTGTAGGAGGAAGGTACGAGTGTTTATACTCGTTTTACACCGTCTTCAGGCTTCAGAGTTGCTGGAAGCAGTCTGGTTGTGTTTTGGGAAATGGTTCTCTTCGTGACCATTGTCGCCAAGGTCATGCTTTGGAGTGGAGACTTTGTAGCTAAAGGAGAGAAGGGAGATTACGTAGCTCTGCAGGAGGAAGGTACGGGTGTTTATACTTGTTTTACACCGTCTTCAGGCTTCAGAGTTGCTGGAAGTAGTCTAGTTTTGTTTTGGGCAGCGGTTCTCTTCCTGACCATTATCGCCAAGGTATCAATGTATCATTGCCATGTAGTTTGCCTTATGTTGAGATTATAGATCGACCCTCCTATTGAGAAGCAGGCCTAGAGACGTAGTCCATCCTAGACGAACTCCGTTATCAACTTGTTGTATCTATGTGCGTATTGTCTATGCTGGTTGGTTCTCTTCTTATGTATTTTTGAGCTTCATTCATGCTCTTTATGCAATTCATGTTAACATCATAGAGTAGCAAAGATCTTGTTTTCAGATCAAGTGGTATCAGAGCAGGCTGACAAGTGTTGCAGGTTGTGGACTGTTATGAGCAAAAGTTTGCAGTGTGCAAAAATCTAGGAATTGGAAGCAGTTTTTGTAGGCACCAATGAAGCAAGAAGTAGATGAGCATACCTGGAAGAAGCTTTTGGCAACCAAAAGCCTTCCCAGTGGGGAGGAATGATCCAGGAGGATCTAAAAAGGCCAATTTTCAAAATCATCATATTGCAACAAAAATAGTACCATGTCGAAGAGCTCGTCAATCCAATTCCAATGGTGCAAATGACATGTCAAACAGACTCCAGATGCAAAAGATATTGCGTTTTGATGTTTGGCCCCAATAGGGAAAATTTTGGCTGAAGTGCCACGTGGCACTCCCTCAAGCTACCACGTGGTAGTAAAAAAGTGCATTCTAATGACATGGCATGATAATGTGTCATGATGATGTGGCATGATGATGTGGTATGCTGACATGGCATGGTGATGTGGCATGATGACATAGCATGTTGATATTGCATGATGATGTGGCATGCTGACATGGCATGATGATGTGGTATGATGACATGGAATGCTGATGCGACATGATGACATGGCATTATGATGTGGCATGGTGACATGGCATGATGAAGTGGCATGATGACTACCATGAATGCATTTGTGCTTGAAATGAGGTTTAGGACATTCATGCATTTACTCATGAGAAATTGTAAAATGATTACTATTTGAAGTGAGTGGAAAAATTACTCACATATTACTCATTTATTTTATCCCTTGAGTTGTTATGAAGTTAATGCATGGTTGTAACCAAAAACAAACATGCCATATTTGTAAACAAGTTGTAACAAGTTGGTTTATGGTTGGAAAACCAACATGCTATTTAAAAAAGGGATTTTGTTATGTAATGGATTTTGTAAATGTCATTATGGGGAAGTAACTAAATGTGAAAACCCATGGGCATGTGGGCATGAACCATATTTTTGGTTTATGTTCTTAAAAGCCAAACCAATTTGTAACTAATCCCAATTTGGAGAATCACATGTATCATGCCACCAAGAGTAGCTTCTCCTATTTAAGCACTAGTCATGTGCATTTGAAGGGAGCTCAAGTTTGGAGAGATGTATCCCATAGAGGAAGAAAGCATCTGAGAGGCCCCATTGGGGGTCTCCATTGCAGAAGCTCATAGAGAGGCTCCAACCTTGTAGTTCCAGCTCAGAGAGCAAGCATTGCTCCATCATGTCTGAAGGTGATCCAACGTAGGAGACAAAGAAGCAGAGTCAGTTCGAGGAGGCAACATTTCAGTTTGAATTTGAAGGCAAGTAGAAAACATCTACACTCTCATCCTAAAGGACAAAGGTGAAGGGATTGGTTGGTAAGAGTGTGACTTTGGTTTTATTGATGCACTTGTCATGCAAACATATTGTCGTCTATTGAGACTATCCTGTAGAAGCTCGTGTGGCGTAGCTCGAGGTTCATGGCTCATAAAGTCAGTTGAAAGAGTGCGATTTGCAACATTATGCAAGTCTTTGATCCGCTCGAGGTTCGTGGATCATAGAGTCAGTTGAAAGAGTGTGATTGGCTACATTGGGAAAATATCTTCATGTCGAAGTTTGGCAACTTCTCGAGACAAGGGAGGCAGGCATTTGCTTGCTTGATTTCTGTAGTCTTCGATTGAGTCCTATAGCTTGTGCACTTATGTGATCCATCAGAGGCAGTTATGGTGCGATGGTAGAGATGAACAGATGATGAAGACTCTGTAGGTGAATCCATTGTGATGTATCTTATGTATTTGTGCATCTTTGCAATGGATTGGTCACTCTATCTTGGAGTAGGCCCGGAGACATAGCCAGGAGATCTGGTGAACTCCGTAATCAAATCGTGTCCCTAATGTGCTTGAATTATTTTTCATTTTCATGTGGATGATTCTATGTTACACACTTATAT
>LPNX010791240.1:60082-162631 GCA_001517045.1 Pseudotsuga menziesii
CATAACTTGCAAACTAGAGTTTGAACTCCTTAGAGTTCAATTTGAGCTAATCAAAACTTTCCATATGATCATCTAAACTAAAAGATCCTGATATAATAGTAAGTAATATCGATAGATACCCATACTACTCATATGTCTTGAAATAACAAAAAAAATGTAAAAATAGCTAACCCTATTACTTATGACTATCATAAGGCCACCTATGACTATTGACATTGCTAATCTTCATTTTCTGAGTCTGAGTATAAAGGGATGTAGGTTGATTGAGTGGATATTATATGATTCTTCCATTTTTGTTCCTACTTCTCAATCACCACTTCTATCCCCCATAATTATTTTACTAGGGATTTATATTTTTCGTCCATAAATCCCATCTTATCTAGGATTTCTTTCTCTTGAGTTCCCTTCTATTCAACTACATTCACAATAAAGTATTTGTTATGTCAATATAGTTCTACCATCCTAAAATATTTGGTGTCTCTACTTATGGAGAAATTCATATCCAAAATATCGTTTAGTAGATCCTTCTAAATATTCTCAGTAAAATGTATTGAGCATCTTCTCCTAGAATTCCTCCCAATTCTCTCAACTTCATTATTGACAAAGGATGAAACCCATTTCTAGTAGCATTATGTTGTTTCCATGGATTCCATTTTTTCCTAAATTTGTCTATGGTACTCACTCTTATCAATTGGAATCTAATGGACTTGAGGATTACCTTTTTTTGTATCACTTATCACGTACCCATTCCCCATTATCATGTGGAATTAAAAATTTCATAGAGAACTTCTCTACTGTTCATCGAAACACACGGCATGGTCACGAACTACTTCTTGACATTTCCAACACTCTCACACTCCCTCCTGTCTTCCATTAACCAGCTTGACAATCTGCAGGAAAACATATCAGAGGAGATCGGACGATGGAGAGAAAACGCGATGAAAATCAACGATCCCAAATGGTACTATAGACTGGAACCAAATCGACGGTTCAGAATCCACCCACAAAAATCGACGGTGCGGAAAGCTCGAACTGCGAGGTCAAAGAGTTAAGAAAATTACCATCTCACTTCCCGCAACCCACATCTCACATCCTGTTACCCGCATCCTGCATTGGGAACCGATCAACAACGGGCAATCATCCCACAAAGATCGACGGTACCGAAACCCAAACTTAACGGGCTAGGAATTGTGGAAATCGCAACACCATGATTCTGCATCCCGCATTCCATATCCTACATCCCACAAGCTACAAAAAGGAAGTTGCAGAAGGGAAAATTACGGAAACCATGATCTACGAACTGGCATCCCGCATCCCGCAAGTTGCGGAAAGGAATATTTCTAGCGGGAAACTCAACTTTTTCACTAAATTCTTGGATCAATTTGATCATTCAGGCCATTACCGATTTTTCCAATCTACCTTGCAACTTAGTTCTAAATGCATTGATGGAAAATATACATAGATGCCTATAATTACAGTTTTTCAAAGGAACAATGCATCCATTCAATAGAGCAACATGTTCATCACATTCCATCAAGCAATTTACAATACAAGAATACAAATGCAAAGAATAACATAAAAAGAACACTTATCTTGAATAGAACTTGACCTGCAACCAACTATGTCCCTGCAATGTTCCACCCAACCATAGGCTAGTGTGCTATTTAATCTCTCAGCAACACTGCCACCCCCAAGCTAGGCATGATATTCTCCAAGGAATAAGGAACACTAACAGGATTCACCCATAGCCAAGGATACAATAAAATTCAGTCAAGCCAACATAGTTGGGTTTATAAGACTTACATAGGAAGTGGTTTACACTTAGCCAAATTCACATGAGACATAACCAAGCCAATAGATGGGTTCATCAGGCTATCAGCCAAGCCATCCTTCCAGTTGGGTTTATTAGGATTACATAGGCAGTGCTTTACACTTAGCCAAATTCACATGAGACACAACCAAGCCAACAGATAGATTTATCAGGATACCAGCCAAGCCATCCTTCCGGTTGGGTTTATCAGGCTATCAGGGAGGTGGAAAGACATACTGTTAAGCTAGTGAGCTCAACCACAGAGCTATGAACACCCACACCAGATCTAGCCTAATTTCTAAACAATTCCACACCCAACACCAGGAAGCATTCCCTTCTCTACTACACAATCCCTTGGGCCATGCCTTCCCTTCTAGTGCTATTCAAAGCATGCAAAGAAGAAAACCAACCTTCTAGATTGGTATGTGAGGTTCTTTCACACACAAGGTTTATCAAGCAAGTTAATAATCTATTTCCATTCCTTCAATATATTCAAATGCCCAACATAGATGCCATAGATTACATACACACATAGAACTATACAAATTTCTGAACATTGCCAGTGCCAGACCGATTGCTACAAAAGTGCCACAATGAAAACGTTGTCGGTCTTTCTGAACAAAGGCACAAAATCAGAATCAGGGAATTCCTATTCAGGAAACATATAACACACTAGAGAAAACCTAAACTGAACAAATCCACACAAGAAAAACCAAAATGTGAAAAGGAACAGATCGTTGGACCGAAGAAAATCGTGATGGTTCAGACTCCGAGTAGTTTTGCTTGTTGGCTGCCATGAATGAATGCTGAATTGGTTTCCAAAAATTGTTTTGTTCATTCCAATTCATGAGGGAAGCCAAAACGCCGCTGCATGAGGGAAATGTGGTCATTTTGGTGTTTTCTTTCCCAAGAAAATCAAAAAAAAAATTTCCCAAAGTGGGGCTTTTCCCAATTCGAATTTCCCCACTCTTCCAATCCCCCACTTCCTCATCCTTAGGAAAAATAATGCCCCCATCTCATTTAGTTTTGTTGACATAGCCGACTGTGAGTTTTAATTACAAATTGGAATTTTAACATGATGTTTAGCTAGCGTAAATAAAAAATACCATCGACCACACCTTAATTTCCAAAACATAAATACTAAATCGATGGTGGGTCTTTTTCCTAGCTCCACACCATGATTATTTACATCATTTATTTAAATGCAATGGGATCAAAACTAGGGTATTACATCACTAGTCCCACATTTGATAGGACTCCCCTTAGGTTCTTTACCAACTTACTATTCATATCCATGATAGATTCCCTTTTGTTTCATTTCCAAAGGAACTAAATGAGTGCTTACGGAAATGGGTTCTTCAAGCCCATTTTGAATAATGAATATTACTATCCCAACCTTGGAATTTAAACAGAAATGGAAATGTCCTCTTGGCATACCAACAAGAAGTATACAAGCCCCCTCGGAGTATCTAGGTACCACTTGACCTATCTTAACTAAATCAAGTTCTAGCCTTGAAATGCACATAAAAATAGAGACAATAGAGGAACATTACCAAAATATATGACATCTATTGCTTTCTTGGATATTTACAAGGATTCCCTTTTAGCTTCTAATTTTTCTAGACCTAGACCATTCATCTTTATCATTTGGTCAGGATGGAATTGAAATCTCATGCAATGTGGTAACCTGAGGTCTAGATGGAAGATCCAAGTCCATATGTTCTACCTCTCTCCTCTCTCATTCACACCTTAATTCAACATGGGAGTTTGCAACCACTTTTTGAGTGGATTGACAAGTATTCGCTTGAACTAATTCTCATGCTCCTAATACCTTATTTGGGGGGATTGGAAACATTGCTTTAAAATTCCACATCTAGACTATTTTTTTGTAGCAATCATAAGAAACCAACATAAATGTAAACTTTTAAATGCTCTTCTTTAGAAATAACTACAAGTTTAAATTGATTATTATGGAAAATATTCAAAGGTGCTTGCCACTTATGAGATATGAAGAAGATAAATATTTTCTGTTTTTTTATCAAGCTCTAAATAGAAGTGAATAGAGGAATATATCAAGTAAACAAACCTTGTATTAAGAGTCCCAAAAGAGCTTAACTTCAAGATTCAGTAAACCTTCAAGCTTTAGTAAGATATTAATTCGAGCTTGTAAAACATTGTTTCCAGATTCCTGTGAGTATTGAGCTAATAAGAGGATGGAACTAAGATGTTTGGGGGGAGAACAACTTCCTTCCCGTAAACTAAATTATAAGGGGACAATCTTAAGGAATTATTGGGGGTGATCCTATTATCCCATAATGCATTGGGAAGAGCTACATTCCAATTTCTCTGATTTTCTATAACAGTCTTCTTTACAATTCTGATCAGATTTTTATTAGTTGATTCAGCTAACCCATTCCCTTGTGGATAATAATTTGCAGAATAATGAAGCTTAATATGCTTTCTCAATAGCGAAATTAGTTAACCTAATTGATGAAATGTAATATGAATTATCAAAAACTAGTGAAATTGGAACCCCAAACACGGTCATGATGTGTTTTTGTAAGAATCCAATGACCATGTATTCATTCACTTTGCGTAGAGGAATTTTTTCTACCCATATTGTAAATTAATCACTTGTTGTGAGGATATACTTGTGCTGCAATGAGGAATTGGGATTAATTTCTCCAATGATATCGACACCCCATTGTTCGAATGGTTCTGAAATAATAACTATTTGCAAAGGTCCAGCCACTTTTGCTAGCTTTCCACTTCTTCTCTGGAATACATCACACTTTCTTACATAGGCATGAGCGTATTTATACAATGTTGTCCAGTAATATCCATCTCTTAGAAACTTGTGTGCATTGGTGTCTCCCAAAAAATTCCCCCTGCCAGGACCATCATGCAATTATTTGACAACTTTAGAGGAATCCTCATGCTCAAGGAATATTAGAAATACCACATCATAGTTCTTTCTAAAAATAACTCCATCAATTATTTGATAAGAGGCTGATTTTAAAAGGAGCACCCTTCGTTGTTTAGAATTCTAGTGTTCTGGAAAATATCCTTACTAAAGGTAATGTACTAAGTCTATGTACCAGGATTCAAGAGCTATAAAAATAGGACACATATAAATCATATGTAATTATTCTTTATTTTCCCAATCATCATCTTCACTAGTCTGACCTTTAGCCATTAATTTCCATAGCCCTTGTCTTTTGATAATGGTAGTTGGTTTGAATTCCAAGTCGTATTCCTGTAATCCTATCACCCAATTCCTTTTGTACAGAAAGGGTCCTGACAGCTGGGTGTGGTACAATTACCTTGGTTGGGTTCTTAAGAATGTATGGCCTGAATTGATTCACTACTTTAAATGCTGCATATGCTTGTTTATCTATAACATGATATTTTAATTCAACACCTTGTAACCCAGTGCTCATAAATGATATGGGGTGCTCATATCCCATTTCATCTCTCTGTGTGAGCACTACTGTGAGTGAGTTATCAGAGGAAAAAGTGTACATAATAAAATATTTTTAAAATCAAGAATTTTAATAGAAGGTGTGTGAGCTATTGTCGATTTGATGTTGTTAACGGAAACCTTCTCTTTCTCGGTCCATTTAAATTGTACAATCTATTTTATCATTTGTTGCAAAGGTTTTACTATCTGTGTAGAGTCAAGGACAAACCTTCGAACAAAATTTATAGTACCCACAAATGATTGCATTCCCTTTTTTGTTGTGGGGTAAGGGAATATGAGATATGGCTTCTATCCTTTCCAGGTATATGGATATTCCTATCTTAGAAATAATATGGCCTAATAGCTTTCCTTCCAATACATCGAAGATGCTTTTCTTAGGATTCAAATGAAACATATGATCTTCTCTCCTCTTAGAGAAAACCGTTGTATCATCTAGATAAACTACCACACTATGGTCAACTAACCCCTAGAAAGCAATGCCATTTCCCTTTGAAAAGTGGCTCTAGCATTGATGAGCCCAAAAGGCATCCTTCTGTAAGCAAAATTTCCCCACTTTGTTTAGAATGTTCTTTTCATCATGTATTTCTCAGCTACCAACACTTGGTTGTAGCCCAAAAACCCATCTAATAGGGACAAGAGTTCAGAACCTGAGACCATTTGTAAGAATTTTTCCATTGGTGGAATTGGGTAACTATCTTTATCTAAAGCTCGGTTCAGATTTCTAAAGTCTACACATAATCTTATTTCACCGGATTTATTTCTAACTGGCACCAAATTTTCCACCCATTCTGAGTGCCTAACTTTGAAAATGATCTTTGCATCAAGTAGTTTCTTTACCTCATTTTGGATCAACGGTTCTAGCTTTAGATGCATCTTTCTTAGTTTTCGCTAGAATGGTTTGACAAATTCTTCGATAGGAATGAAATGTTGGATAATATGGGTGGCATAGGTATTCAAGTATTCATATGTCCAAGAATGTACCCACACCTTCATGCACTACGCCACACTCAGGAAGAAATACAACTTTAACATCGACTTGTTTGACGTGTCAAGAACATTCTAATAGTAGCAGGTCAAGGATTGTAGGAAGAAGGACCAAGATGGTGGGTGATGATGTAAAGATACCTTTATTTCATGGGAATGGGAATGAGGATCCTGAGAAATACTGGTTTTTGTGAAAATTCGTTTGGACTCTAAATCAAGCTTAGGATGATGATGTTAAGAAGGATCAGTTGGCGACAACTCTCTTAGTTCGTGCATTGAATTGGTTCATGAAGTTTGTACAAGTTCCCATAGGGAATCCAACAAAGAATCTGGATGAAATAAGAAAATGATTGATTGAAGAGTTCAAAAAACCAAAATCTGAGGTGCAATACATCACAGAGTTGAATGAGACTAAGTAATATCCAAAAGAAACTTTGTGGGATTTTGATCAATGATTCAAGACACTGATGGCAAAAGTCAGTTTTGACATGAGTGATGTACATCATATGGAATGGTTTATCCCAGTGTTATTACAACATATCAGATTTTCCTTTTATGCAGCAAAATATTGCAACACAAAAAGAGGATCTGGAGATCGCGATGAAGATTGAGGCTTCACTTGTTGGGGATATGGGAGTTGGTATGAATCAGATTCAGTTTCAACTGGAAAACTTAACGATCCAGTTTTAGGACATCAAGAAGGGGAAAGAGGGGCATGAATAAATATGGTGTACTCAATGTCACGCAGAAGGACATCATAAAGACTGGTTCCTAAATTGCCAAAACTACTTGCTGTCGAGAGCTCCAAATCCATTAAGTTATGGAGGCATGCCATGCAAATTTTCCAAGTGCATGGGAATCGACATGAAGATTATGAGTATCTACAGAATATGGTCATGGAGATAACAAATTTGTATTGCACCTTTTGTTCATATATTGGGCATGAAGATAAGGGTTTTCAAGCATATGATTTGCTTCAGGAAAGAAAAATGGACATGTACTGCATGAAGGGAGAAGATCATCGAATGATACAGTAACTGCAGCAGAAGCTACAGATTCTATAACTACCACCTCAGCCATATATTGTACCATAGCCACAGCCAAAACCATAGTTTGTGTCACAACCACAATTTTCTCCACCACATCCGCTATACAATCAGATGTAGTCTTCTCTGCAAAAGTTGAAGTATACTCATACAAAGTACACTCAACCACAACAGTATTCCCAGCAGCAACTGAATCTCCCACCACAACAATAGTTCAATCAGCCGTAGCAGCAGTTAAATCAACCGCAGTATCAACAGCAAGGAGGATTCCACGGAGAATTCAAAGGAGGATGAGGTGGAGGTTTTGATCGAGGTGGAGGATGAGGTTGCAAACCTATATAATGTTATAAGTGTGGAGTAGTGGGACATTATAAGAGAGATTGTTTGAATTTGCAAGTGTAGTGTACTTATTGTATTGTTGTAGATCACATTTTCGAGAATTGTCTGTAATTGATCACAAGTTGGAAAGTAAGGAAAATCCCGCAGTTGCAGAACCAGAACCAAAACCAAAATCAAAACCAGAACAAGAACCAGATTCATAATTAGAACAAAAATGTGAATTAGAATGTGAACTAGTAAGTGAATCCACCATTGAACCAGAACCAAGGAACGATATTGTTGACGATCTCAGTAGAACCAAGAATTCCATCTGTTGATGTTGTTGTAATCACTCACGGAGGCGCAGTGACACGAGATGATGGCCAAATTCCACAAGTCCAATTAGATGGGAAAAATAAGGTACAATTTGACATCGACACTAAGAGGGACACATTATTTGAAGCACGTGATCCACTAACAAGAGATATGGGTAAGTTGCATGTTTATTTAATGCCGCCTCCATTTGATTCCACTATGGTAGAAGGACCATCATGGCAACATGGTACCTTACATAAGTTATTTGAAAGTTGTATGCTGTTGGAAAAATACCCCAATGCGCTCCCCAATATTGTGAGTCTAATGCATCGACCAGAGAAAGGGTGAAGGGAGCCTATTGTGAACTCCCTACACAAGAGGAAAAATGGAAAGGAGATGAGAATAAATATTTAGATTGGGGATTATGAGGTAGATTCAGTTATTTAGGATCTAGGCTTAGATGTCAACATATTGACAAATCATACATGGAAACAAATGAGGATCCCACGACTAGGTTGGTCCCCTATGTAGCTGCAACTAGCTAACTAGGCCAGAGTACTGCCAACTAGGTGAGTTTTGCGTCTCGCACTAGAATTTGAAGGAATGAAGACTTATGCAGACTTCGATGTGATTGAGGTTGTTGATGGGGGAATTTCCTATCCTATGCTATTGGGGATTGGATGGGACAATGATATTCTAAGGGTAATCAATTTCAAGAAGTGCATGATGACTTTTGAGAACCGCAACATTAGAGCCATAGCTCTGATGGATCCAAATGAAGGAAGAAGGTATGTTGAACCAGTTAAAGAAGAATTTGTCGAGGAATGGGATCATGCGTACAACATGTCAGAAGACTACATCTAGCCTACGACTTTTGGTGAGTTGGGTTGGTGAAGTTCTGGCTCCGCTTCTTTGGACTCTCATGATGTTTTGGAAAATTGGAAGAATAATATGCATGAGGTATCGCTTCAAAAGTGTGGTTTAATCACACAGTCATTGTGTTGAGTCGGAACCAAGATTGTTTAGTTGTGATTATATGACGGATTTCTTGAGTTGTATGAATTTTTTGTTGAATTCAAATATAAGGTGTCTGAACCACATATATTGTTGGCATTGGATGAAGCGTTGAAGGCTACCCCATCATGTTGGTGGGAGACACATAAGAATTCGATCAATGGGTGGTTGCAGTGTTGCAAGTTAATGATAGTTCACTTTGGAGAAGCATAAAAGTACCATGCATAGAGGAATGATGGGAGGAATGATCCCAACGCTCATCTTTTTGCATGTCATATTATGTAGGTATCAAGACCAAAGGATGAGTGGGTACATGCTTTTTTCCACACGTTGGATGAAATGCCACGATCATGGTTTGTACAGTAGTACAAAATGAGAAATTAATAACTAAAAAAATGACTAAAATCAGTCTATAAATGACTATCTTTTAGTCGACGACTAATAGTAGCTAATTTCCACTATCTTATAGCTAGTTGTATTTCACTTAGTCATTAATAGATTGAATTATTATTCATTGATTTATTCATTGATAGTAAATTATTTAGTCATTGATTTAGTCATTGATAGTGATCGATAGTCATTAATAGTCAATGATTTATGTCATATTTTTATCATTTAAGCTAACATATCTTAGGATCTTGAACTAAGAGAATAACAAGCACAACAATCAAACATAAGATACAATGAACACAAAGTTTTTCCTTGGGGAAACCATAAAGGAGAAAAACCTGCAACTTCCTCAGAGATAGAATTAGCACCAAAAGAAAAACCCCACAAACAGTGAGATGATATCCTGGTAGCAGTAGTCTCTCTCTCTCTCTAGTCCCAACAACTTCTTCTCTCTCAGTTATGCACTACAATTGAATGTGAGTAAATGTGTGATAAATAGAAAGGCTCACTTTCTATTTATACTAATTCCTGACTTGAAAATAACTCACTAGGGCCGACTTCTCTAGGAGTGTCTAATAACCCTAGGTCCTCACAACTACGGGGACTTTAACCATTGATAAATAGGAGGGTTACCCACAATGACTTGACATGACTTGTTTACATTATTGAATCTCCCCATATGAACATCAGGGAATGACATGACTCAAATACATTACAGAAACTTCCTAGAATAAACATCAGGGTACAATACATAAGATATACAGGCGAATACATTTCAAAGTTACAAATACATCAACACTTCCTCTTAACTAGGAAGGTATTTTCTCGACACAATTTATCAGCACGAGTCTTCTTCTTTGTATCATTTGGATCATCATTGATTTTTTTTCATCTTCATCTTCAAGTGATCTTCATCTTGATCTGGATCATCACTCGATCTGGATCATCATTGCTGGATCATCATCATTGGATCTGGATTATCACTCGATCTAGATCATCACTGGGTCATCATCATGAGTGATATCTCTTGATTCTTATTGTCACAGGAAGTTCTACAAAGCCAACCCTTGTTTGTGTTGGATGCACATCTATAGAGCCAGTCCTTTTTCATACTAGATGTATCATCACAGAGCCAGCCCTTTTTCATGCTAAATGTGGCACCAACACAGAGCCATTCCTTTTTCATATGGGATGTGTCATCACAGAGCTTGTCCTTTTTCATACTAAATGTGGCATCTACACAGAGCTAGTCCTTTTCCATACTAGATGTGTCATCACAAAGCTAGTCTTTTTTCATACTGGATGTGTCATCACAAAGCTAGTCCTTTTTCATACTAGATGTGGCATCTACACAGAGCTAGTCCTTTTTCATACTAGATGTGACATCTACACAGAGACGGTCCTTTTTCCTACTAGATGTGTCATCACAGAGATAGTCCTTTTTCATACTAGATGTAACATCATCACATACATATGAAAATGGAAGGAACCAATCTTGTCATCATGTCACAGCTCTTACATATGACCATGGAATTAACCAATCCTCTCACCATGTTAGAAAGGCACAACACTTATATCTGACCATGGAGGGAACCAATCCTCTCACCATGTCAGGAAGGCACAACACTTACATCTGACCATGGAAGGAAACAATCCTCTCACCATGTCAAAAGGGCTCACAGACTCATCACTTCCTCTTGGAAGGAACCTAGATCTACAGAACACCAAGATTCTCCCTGAACTATTCAAACTTCACTCTGGATAATGGCTTGGTCAATACGTCAGCTATTTGTTCATTCGTGGAAACGTACTAGAGCTTCACTGATCCTCTCTACACCATATCCTGATATAGTGATATTTGATCTCGATATGCTTCGACTTGTGATGCAACAATGGGTTCTCAGAAAACTTCACAAAACTCTGGTTATCACAATATATACAAGTATCATCAAACTAAAGATCAAATAAATTAGACAGTAGCTTCCTTAGCCATACTGCCTCACAACTAGCTGAACAAGTTGCGACATACTCTGCTTCAGCTGTACTTAGTGACATGCAAAACTGTTTCCTACAAAAACCAAGAGATCACACCTGATCCCATACTGAAGCAGCACCCTGAAGTGCTCTTCCTATCAATGGCACTTCTTTCCCAATATGAATCAACATAACCTTCCAGGTTAATCTTCTGATCAGGCTTATACTTGAGCCCATAATCAACTGTACCCTTTAGGTACCTTAGAATATGCTTTGCAGCAATCAAGTGAACATGTCTGGGATCTGTCAAGAACTGGTACAAGGTGTTCACACCAAAGCAAATATCTGTCTCGTATTCGTCAAGTACATCAAGGACCCAATAATCTGATGATACATCATGGCATCAACCGACTCGGATGAAGCATCAATGAATAGCTTCAGGTTCGATGCCATAGGTGTGTTCATGGCCTTGCATTCCATCATCCCGAATATCTTCAGGAACTCTACTGCATCCTTCCTTTTTCCGAGGGAGATTCCATTGGCCTTCGGCCACACCTCCATGCCTAGAAAATAGTGCATCATACCCAAGTCTTTCATTTCAAAATTAGAAGCAAGCTTCCTCTTTGTATCAGCAGTCAACCCATCCACACCTGTTACAAACAGATCATCTACATACAGCAGGAGTATCACTGGGTTCTTTTCTTCAACCTTGTATTAAAGGTTGGAATTTTCTTTACTCTTGGTAAATCCCAAACTGGATAGGAAGCTTTCAATTCTACCGTATCATGTCCTGGGTGCCTATTTCAAACTGTACAGGGATTTCTTTAGTTTACACATATGAGTCTCTCTGTCATGTTTCTCAAAATCGAGTGGCTATTCCACATATACTTCTTCTTCTACTACACCATTCAAGAAAGCTCTGTTGACATCCATCTAGTGTACTTTCCAATTCATTACTGCAACTAAAGCAAGTACTGATATGATAGAAGTATATCTGGCTATAGGAGCAAAGGTTTCTTCATAATCTATTCCTTCTTTATGGAATAAACCACGAGCCACAAATATTTCTTTATATTTCTCTATGCTACCATATGTAGCATGCTTGATCTTATAGATCCATTTGGAAGTCACCACAGACTTCCCCTCAGGTCATGGGAGAACATCCCAAACATCATTCTTGATGATCGATTGGTACTCTTCAATCATAGCATCCTTCCACTCTTTCTTTTTTGTCGCTTCTTCATAGTTCGACGGTTCTTTATCAATGAATTCACATAATAAGTCTACATAACTGGAAAAAGACCTGGTTCTTTGGCTTTCTCTGTGGGTTTATTCTGGAGCTCGATATCTTTCTGTGCCTTGGATAGCTTCTCGTACCCATGCAAGTTTCCTCCTGTGAGGATTATTTTCCTAAGGTGGATCTATAGGTTCTTGAGGTTCTTCTAATTCTCAATCTTCTTCTTGAATTTATTTGTGCATGGTTGTGTCATGAATTCTGGGTGCTTCTGTTTCTTCAGGTTCTTCAGTAGGCCTCTTTTTGGATTTGTTGTAAGATGAGTCTTCATCAAATGTTACATCCCTAGTGATGTCAATCTTCTTGAATCTTGGGAAGTATATTCTATAAGCCTTTGAGATTTTAGAGTATCCCACAAATATACGCTTCCTTCCTAAAGCATCTAACTTTCTCCTCTTTTCTTTTGGAATGTGTATTTACACTGGACAGTCGAATATTCTGAGATTGATGACTTTTGCTTTCTTTCTAGAAAATACTTCTTCAGGTGTCTTGTTCTCAACTACTCTATGTGAAGTACAGTTTTGTACATACACCATTGTCTTGGCAGATTCTGCCTATAGATGCATGGGAAGATCTTGATCATGAAGCATGATCCTTGTATCTTCCATGATCATTCTATTCTTCCTTTCTACAACCCCATTCTATTTTGGATTATATGGAGTGGCTAACTCCCTATTAATCCCTGAATCTTTGCATAACTCTTTGAATTCATTTGATGTGAATTCTCCACTATTATCTTATCGAAAATTCTTGATCTTCTTTTCTGTGTGGTTCTCGATCAAGGCTTTGAATTCCTTGAACTTGCTGAATACTTCATATTTCTTCTTCATAAAGTATATCCATGTCTTCCTAGAAAAATCATCAATAACGGAACATAATATACATACCCACTTAGAGAGCAGGATGGCGATGGACTGCATACATCAGAGTGGAGGATCTCCAAGATTATTTTTTCCTTGCTCTCACTACTTGAAAATGTCTTCTTCGTATTCTTTTATTTTTCACATCCTTTGCATACACCTTCATGTTTTGTTTGCATTTCTGGAAGACCTTCAAAATCTTTGCTTGCAAGTGGTAGTGCCCTATAATGCACCTGTGCAAGCCTTATTTTTCCCCAATCACTACTGCATCATCAATAGTATTTCCCTTTGGCCACACAAGAACTTGGCCATCTACAAAAGCAACCCTCATGCCTTTTGCATCCAATGCAGACATGGAGAGGAGGTGCTTCTTTAGTCCTGGTACAAACAATACATCTTTCATCTTCATAGACTTTATAGAGTCTAGTTTATAGGAGGATTCACCACTACCTTTTATTGGATACTGGTAGTCATCCCCAAGTTTCACCCTGTGAGGTGATTCATTTTCATATAGTTTCACAAAGAATTCCTTGAATCCCATCATGTGTTTGGAAGCACCACTGTCTATAAGTCAATCATTGCTTCCATGTGAGATAGTTCTCATGAGAGTGAAAATCAACACATATTATTCATGACTTGAAGAATCATTACTTTCTTGTCTGATTCTTTTTGTGGAAGGTTCACCATCCTTTGCAGCATGAGCATGATGTCTTCTCTTGTTTCCCTTTTTCTTGTGAGAGCTTCCTTTGTTTTTAGGATAGTATCTGGATATGTGTCCTTTATCGTCATATGTGTAACATCTAATAGTATATAGGTCTCTTCTAGAGTGTGAATGCTTACCCTTGGAGTGATGAGGGTCCCTTCTGGTTTTCTTAGTATGGACTGTGAGAGCTTGATCTTCATTTCCCATATTTTCTTCTTGAGATACTATTTGAGCTTCTTCTTGTGGGAATTCTTCCCATAGTCTGCTAAACTTGACTAGCTTCTTTCCAGCACAGATCCCTTGAATGAAAGAGTCCCATGCCCTAGGAAGACCATTCAGGGTGGTCATCACAATTTCTGCATTCTCTACATCTTCATCTACTACTTCTAGCTGTTGCTTGATCTGAGAGACCCTTGTAAAGTAATACTATATGGTATCTTCATTCTCGATCTTTACATTCTTCAGTTGGTTTCTTAGAGTCATCTTCCAATTTATGTTCTTTCCTTCAAACAGTTTGGTCAGGGCATCAAACATAGCTTTAGGTGTCTTTAGGGAGGACACCTGTGGTATGAGGTGATCCTTGATTGAATCAACAATAATCCTCTTATCCATGACCAATTTCTTCTTGTGTAAGGCCTTAGCCTCATCTCCCTCTAGAACTGGAACCTCCTCATTGATGTAGGAGTCCAACTCATTTTCTTCTAGGACCAGGGAGATCCTATACTTCCATGCTCGGAAGTTATCATCTCCCTCAATATTTTCATCAAGCTTGGTATGATGAGACATCTTAACTGAGAACCTCAAATGGAAATACAAAATATTTAGATCTTACCAGGTTAAGATGTTGGATCTGGATCTGGAGCTGAATTTTTGTAGAGCTGGTTCAGGAGCAGATTAGGGTTTGATTTTCCTAGAGTTCTGTCAAGCCAAAAGATTTGATCTTGATCTCTAAACTTCAATTTTGAGGAGGAGATCAATCTAGGCCTGGGCTCACTAAAAAATTCCACTTCTATGGAAATCCCTAATTTTCAGCAGTAGTGTCGGGTTAAAAACTAAAAATGCACAGAATCAGATTCTGCTTCAATGGAAAGATGTTCCCTAGAGAGGAGAGTTAGCCCAACCTTATTTTTCCAAAAATATGTGGAGAGAGATCCAAAATGTAGGAATCCCTAGTTTCCGTAGTTGCACAATGTCTTCTTTTCAAGTTAGCTCTGATACCATGTTAGATTTTTATCATTTAAGCTAGCATTATCTTAGGATCTTTTACTGAGAGAATAACAAGCACAACAATAAAACATAACAGACAATGAAGACAAAGTTTTTCCTTGAGGAAATAATAAAGGAGAAAACCCCGCAACTTCCTCAGAGATAGAATCAACACCAAAACCAAAACCCCCAAAATAGTAAGATGATCTCCCAACATCAGTAGTCTCTCTCTCTCTCTTGTCCCAATAACTTATTCTCTCTCATTTATGTGCTATAATTGAGTGTGAGTGAATGTGTGATAAATAGATAGGCTCACTCTCTATTTATACTAATTCTTGACTTGACAATAAATCACTAGGGCTGACTTCTCTAGGAGAGTGTAATAAACCTAGGGCCCCACAAATGCAAGGACTTTAACCCTTGATCAATAGGAGGGTTACCCAAAATGACTTGACATGACTTGTTTACATTATTGAATCTCCCGATAGGAACATCGGGGCATGACGTGACTCAAATACATTATAGACACTTCTCGGAATAAACATCGGGGTACAATACATAAGGTATACAAGTGAATACATTCCAAAGTCACAAATACATAAACAATTTAGTCAATGATTTAGTCATTGATTTAGTTGCATATTTAGTCACGGATTTAGTCTATGATTGCAATAATTAATGACCAAACATATGACTAAATAAACTACTACATGATAACATATTAACGACTAAGCTAAATACGACTAAGATACTGGAAATTAGCTACTAATAGTAGTATATATGCGAATTTAGTTGTTTTTGTAGTCACAAATTTATGATAGGGCACAGAGGAATCGAACCACCAACCTCCTGCCTATAATTAGGAAGGCTCTCTACCATTGAGCTAGCACCCTTTAAGAATTTGTTATTGCTTGATAATGATTATGTTCAAACAACTTTATGACAGATAGAAATATACAAACTATATAATTATTACTATTGCAACATACCAGTAACTAGTATTTATGATAAACTAATTCCTTAGAGCTATGTACAATTTTCCCTATCTAGCATATCCATTCATGTTACCAGAGAGAACAAAATACCTCTGTGATGAATGGGATACCAATTAATTCAACCAAGTTATGGAATATCTCTTGGTGTGCCTGGATATATGAGAAAAATATCATTATATGAAATCAAGCAAAGTAAAAGTCAAATAAGGTAAGCAAACCTTTCCATTCATAAAACAATCTATCAATGACAATATAAAAAAACATGAAAGTGAAAGATTTCAGACTAAGTGTTGCAAAGCATAAGCTACCATATCAACCAATTGTTAGAATAATCAACCCATAGTTTACTACATTAGACATTAATTTAATTATTTTTGTCTTATTTTCCTAGTTCATGTGTCCCACCTTGTGCAAGTTGTCATTTACCTATCCATAGTGGTCAAACTTGCCTTATTTGACCCATGTAGTGCTTGGGAAAGCTCAAGGAATCAAATCTACTTTATTCCTGGCCTCCTAAGCACGCTTCTGCTTTTTCTGCTTTATTGCCTGCTTTTTCAGTGTTTTAAGGCAAAAGGAAAAGCTTGACTAGGTGAGGTTGACTAGTTTTTTGTCCTACACATCCTCCTCTCTTTTCTTCTTGGAAAAGCATGTATGAGTTGTCATTCCATCACTCTTTATCTTTCCTAAGCCATTTTTCTAATTCGTGAGCTCCATGACAGATTTGGGATCAACTTTTTTACACCTATGGGGGATTTGCTTTATTTTAGTAAGCCTTCTTTATGCTAGATTCGAATTGCTCCTCATGCATTCAAATCCCTGATGTATTTTATTTATTTAGCAACCTATTATGTTACAGGGTTGTCTATTGTACACTTATTCAATACAGTTTAGTGTTTAGCTCATTATTCAGTCTCTTTTGTGAGTGATTTTGCATGTTCAATTGATAATTGTTGTGAGTAAAATTAATCTATAATTGGGTTCAATTTCCACAGTATATCAAAGCCATTGTAGATCAGTTTCTCTCCTTTAAAATTGTTTTGCAGGTTCGACATCAGTGACTGGGAGCCTTCTACTTACAGCTGGGACAATTTCTAAGATATGGATCAATCTCAGAAGATCATCTTGACTCCCTTCAAATTCTTTGAATGGAAAGAAAATATGGAGATACTTTTGAGAGAGAAAGGCCTATACAAGGTGACTATGGCAACAGAAGCAGATCCCAATGTAGCTGCATAGAAGATAAAATGGCACAACAGGAGGGATGAGGCCTATGGTCTCTTGTGTCTGAGTATTTCCAGAGACCTCCTTTTCCATCTTGATGGATTGACATCACTGAATGAAGTATGGGAGAATATTACTAATATTTTTGGAAATACAGATGAGATGAGGGGACATAAAATATAAAATGAACTGATCTCCCTGTGTCCAAATAGCTTTGAATCACTGCAACTCTATTTCTCCAAGTTCAAAGCACTTGTTTTGCAGCTAAAACAATGTGGGATTGAAAAGAAGGATGATCAGCTGGTCTTGGCCATTCTATCAAAGCTTGGCCCTGACTATTCAGTGTTTCTTTTGACCTCCTATGCCACAAAGTTGACAGCTCGAACCTGGAAGATTCCTAGCCTTGCAGATTTCATGGAATCTCTCACACAAGAACAAGACAAGCTGGTGATGATGGGCACCATCAAACCATCCAAAGACCAAGCTCTGGTTGCTAGAGATTCGAGGGTGGATTCAAAAAGAAAAAAGAAAGGTAAAAATCCACCTAAGCAAAAGAGAGACAAGAACAAGTCTCCAGAGGAGCCACAAGGTTCCAAGAAGAACTACCAGAAGAAGAAAAACAAAGGAGAAATGAGCAAGTGCGCATACTGCAATAAGGGAAATCACACTGAAAGCTCTTGTATGAAGGAGAAAATAGACACACTGACCCAACTCCTAGAGAATAATGGCATCTCCCTTCCAGACAGCTCAAAGAAGAGAGAAGGAGGATCAAGTTCAGATGACAGAGAGAGAGTTCATGCATTGGATACTGGCACATCAAGCTCACCCAGTTTTATCATTCATTCTGGAGCTTCAAGACACATGGTTTCGACCAACGAGCATTCTCGTCACTTGACATGTCGAAAGGACCACCTATAGTACTGGGATATGACTCTCTCACTGAAATTTTGGGCAAAGGGAGGATTGATCTTGATCATGGTCAGTTCAGCAATGTGTTGTACGTGCCTGGTATTTCCTCCAACCTCTTGTCAGTGTACCAGATGACTGACACTGGGTCTCCAAATAAAGTCATATTCTCCCCTGATGAAGTTGATATCACAAAGATCTCAAGTGGTAAATTCATTGCAAAAGGAGTTGCAAATCATGCTCAAAAGGTATACATGTTCTCACACTTCCTACCCTACTCAAACCCCTATGCTCTTCTGATTCATGCTAATGAAGCAAGCAAGCTTTGGCATGAAAGATTTGGCCACCTAAATTACAAGTATCTTTCTGATCTTAGTGAAAAAGAGATGGTCATAGGGTTTCCCAAGATAAAATTTTCCAAAGGAGTCTGCCAAGGTTGTATCCTAGGAAAACACCCAGAGCATAAATTTGAGAGAGATAGTCATGAGAGAACCTCTGCACCCCTCGAGCTGATCCACAGTGATGTTCCTGGCCCATTCCATCATATGTCCATGAGTCAGGCAAAATATGCATTGACATTAATAGATGGCTTTTCCAGGTATTGTTGGGTTTACTTCCTGAAACACAAGTCTGAAGTTTTTGGCCTCTTCAAAGTCTTTAAGGCTTTGGTTGAAAACCAGTCTGGGAGGAAACTCAAGGTCCTCAAATCTGACAATGGTGGTGAGTATGTCAATTCTGAGTTTATTAATTATTGTGCAGATGTGGGTATTCAAGTGCGGCATTCTATCCCTTACACACCACAGCAAAATGGTGTTGCTGAGAGGAAGAACATATCACTGAAGGAGATGGCAACATACATGATGGAGGCCAAAACTTTTCCACCAAAGTACTGGGCCGAAGCTATCAACTATGCAGCCTATATCTAGAACAGGGTGCCTCATAAACAGCTTGATGGTATGACTCCTTTTGAAGCATGGACTGGGCACAAGCCAGATGTGACCCATTTCAAGATTTTTCGCTCAAGGGCTTGGGCTAGAATTCCAACAGAAAAGAGAAAGGATTTGCAGCCCCCAATCCAAGAGTGTCTATTTGTTGGATACTATGAAGATTCAAAAGGGTACAAACTGATAAATTTGAGCACAAACAAATCCTTCATCGAAAGGTGTGTTCAGTTTCAAGAAGAATCCCTTGCAGCAGTGGAAGTTGGAGAAGCCTCTTCACCACCAGAACCTTTAAAAGTAAGTGAAGAGTTTGTTGAACATGCTGATTCTGATATGTCTGATAGTGATGAGTTTATTACAGACCCTAACATCCCTACAAGGCCAAAATTGTCAGCCAAGACACTACATGCAGCAGGAGAGCTAGCTGGGGATCCCAATGACCCAAGGAGGACTAGATCTCAATTTGAGAGTGGTTTGTGCATGAAGGATCCTATGTTTTCTGAGAAATGCTATTTGATGGTGGAATCTGATCCTAAAACACATGAAGAAGTAGCAGGAGATCAAATATGGCAAGAAGCCATGAAGGAAGAGTTCAGCTCACTCCAGAAGAGCAACACATTGGAGCTAGTGGATCTTCCCCCGGGGAGGAAGTTAGTTCAGTGTAAGTGGGTCTACAAGACCAAATTTGCTGCTCATGGTTCACCTCTTAAGGACAAGGCCATATTGGTATCCAAGGGATACTCACAGGTTCATGGCATAGATTACAATGAGACCTTTGCACCGGTGGCAAAGATGGATTCCATCAGGCTAGCCTTAGCCATTGCAGCCTCAAGGCAATGGCAGGTACATCACATGGATGTAAAGTGTGCCTTCCTGAATGGAGATCTCACTGAAGAGATATATATGCAGCAACCTCGAGGATTTTCTACTAACCCTTATTTTGTGTGCAGGTTGAGAAAGTCATTGTATGGGCTAAAACAAGCCCCCAGGGCTTGGTATGCTAAGATTGATAGCTTCTTGCTATCACTAAATTTTGTTCGGCGCAAATCAGATACAAATGTCTATTTGAAGTTAATTAATGTTTCATTAATGATCATTGTGTTATATGTTGATGACCTTCTCATTACAGGAATCTCAAAGGATGAGATTGCTTCCTTGAAGGGTGCAATGAACCAAGCCTTCTCCATGACAGATTTGGGGCTCTTAAGCCAATTCTTGGGGCTTGAGATTGCTCAAACCAAAGATAGAATCAAGGTACACCAGTCCAAATATGCCTTGGATTTTCTGAACAAATTCAAAATGAAGGATTGCAAACCAAGCAAGACTCCTTTCCTTTCAGGAGTGAAGCTGGAAGAAGCTGATTCTTCACCTATGGTAAACAATACACTGTATAGGCAATTGATTGGATGTTTGTTGTATCTTACACATACTAGACCTGATCTTTCTTATGTAGTAAGTGTGGCTTCTAGATACATGTATCAGCCTAATGAGATCCATTGGAAAGAAGCCAAAAGGATCCTTAACTTTGTTCAGGGAACAAGGACACATGGGATCTTCTATAATGCAAAATCTGATCTTGATTTGATTGGATTTACTGATAGTGGTTGGACAGGTGATAGAAAAGACAGAAATTACACATCAGGATATGTGTTCATGCTTGCAGAAGGGCCAATCAGCTGGTCAAGCAAGAAACAGAGTGCCACTGCACTCTCATCTACAGAAACAGAGTACAGAGGAGTTGTTAATGCAGCAACTCAATGTTTATGGTTGCAGGGTTTACTTGGAGAGTGTGGTTTCAAATCAGAGTACTCAACTACCATCTACTGTGATAACCAGAGTACCATTCAAATTTGCAAAGATCCAGTTCAGAAGCAGATAACCAAACACATTCAGATCCATATGCACTACATCAGAGAGCTTGTGCATGATGGCACCATTCACCTACTCTTCTGTTCATCTTCAGAACAAGTAGCTGATATCTTCACCAAAGAATTTTATGAGAAGACCTTCAGCAATATCAAATCACTGTTGGGGATTGCTGATGATGCTGTGAAGCATGAGTGAATACAATATTTCCAAATTTTGTTTTACAGTCCATGTTTAAGGGAGGATTTTCCCAAGTTGGTTTTGCCTCTTTCCTTGGTTGTATGGACATGCAGTATGTAAAAGGGTGACTAATCCTTGTAGCTAGGCCCTATAATTTTCTTATATATTACTCATAAGTCAGGCTTAAGGGGGGTGTTAGAATAATCAACCCATAGTTTACTACCTTAGACATTAATTTAATTATTTTTGTCTTATTTGCCTAGTTCATGTGTCCCACCTTGTGCAAGTTGTCATTTACCTATCCATAGTGGTAAAAATTTCCTTATTTGACCCATGTAGTGCTTGGGAAACCTCAAGGAATCAAATCTACTTTATTCTTGGCCTCCTAAGCACCCTTCTGCTTTTTTCTGCTTTATTGCCTGTTTTTTCAGTGTTTTAAGGAAAAAGGAAAAGCTTGACTAGATGAGGTTGACTAGTTTTTTGTCCTACCCATCCTCCTCTCTTTTCTCCTTGGAAAAGCATGTATAAGTTTTCATTCCATCACTCTTTAGCTTGCCTAATCCATTTTGCTAATTCCTGAGCTCCATGACAGATTTGGGATCAACTTTTTACACCTATGGGGGATTTGCTTAATTTTAGTAAGCCTGCTTTATGCTAGATTCGAATTGCTCCTCATGCATTCGAATCCCTGATGTATTTTATTTATTCAGCAACCTATTATGTTACAGGGTTGGCTATTGTACACTTATTCAATACAGTTTAGTGTTCAGCTCATTATTCAGTCTCTTTTGTGAGTGATTTTGCATGTTCAATTGATAATTGTTGTGAGTAAAATTAATCTATCACTGGGTTCAATTTCCACACCAATTCTATAAAATGAAACATATTTTTATAGAACTCTGAAGGCTACCAAAATAAGCAAGCAAAAGAAATTCAACACATATTTCAAAAAGAGTTGAATGAAATAATAAAAGCATACCAAACATTATAGTGAACACATTTTATATGAAAAGCAGTGTGAAACATTCAATCATGTTTGTAACTTTATCTCTATCCAACCTACCTTGGATATAGCCACAACTAGACTAATACAAATAATTATTAGAACCAAGGGAGCTCCAAAAGTGCACCACAGGCAAAGTAATAAAGACAAGAAAAAAAATCGCCACGAAAAAGGTAATATTTGAGAACAGACAAATGTTGTATGGTGGTTCTACTATATTTGGAAAAACATGTGCTATAAGAAACAACAATTAGAAGATAAACAATTAGTTAAGTTTTAGTTATTATCCCTTGACTCTTTTACAAGGAAAGTTGAAGAGAATGAGAGAAACTTGTTCTCACATAATTTAGCCTCCTTGCTAACACAAAATTCCTCATTCTTCTTGATGGCCTTCAATTTGTTTTGAACAACATTTCTATCATATCTCTCAGGCTTGTTTCTTCTTCTCTCAAACTCAAATGTTGATGTCTACACATGAATTTTTAGACAGCACAACCCTCATGTGCGCTACCCCCATGCATTTATATGCCAAGGAAGTAGCTGCCATTTCTTGGTTTTTCTCATATGTAGTGTTCGAAAATCTAATCTCCCCCTTGAGTAAAAAATTTAACTGCATTGTTATAGCTACTCTCCATCCAATGATCAAGTTTTCAAACTTCCAAGTTGTCCCCAACAATGTATTTCAACCAAAATGCAACATATACAAAAATTATATAAGAATACTCATAGAAAATATTGGCATGCTTTTTTTATTTGAGCACCACTCGAAGTAAGATTTCTTAAAATCAAATGATACTAACATAACTATTTTCAAATCCAACATATATAACAAAAAAATGTAGAAGAAATACTTCAAAGAAGACAAGGGAAAGATATTGGATTTCTTGTACTATTTCAGTGCCACTATAAGCAAGATTTCTTGCGATGAAAGGATATGAATAAGATTGTTTTCATCTCACAACTAAAAGCATTTTCATATAATATCAGAACCATCAATGTTATGAAATTTTTGTGGGGAGTGATTTTCCCATATAAAGGGATTGTGAAGAAGAATCAAGTAAATCAATCGAAACATCATAACAATGACGCAATTTTATTAATTGTGAAGAAGAAGCAAGAAAATCAATCGAAACATCATAACAATGACAAAATTTTATTAATTTTTATAAAAAAGGAAAATTGGACTACAAGAACTTTCTGGGTTTAACACACATCCAAAGTAACTTATTTTGAGAATTCCAACTTACGAAATATATAAACAAGGTAAGGTATGTGATATGTATTATCATTATGAAATAACTGTGAAAACCTTCTATAAGTCGCATATGCTTGAAATGGGAATTTGTCGATAGTGGAGGATCCATTTTGAAATAGTAGACAAGATTCTTAGATAGGTATTTCCTCTGTAGTTATTGCATATGTAAGCTTCATGTTCTTGGGATATCACTTTCTACAACTGAAGCTTTAACAATATCCACTTAAAATTTTCAAAGAAATACCTGTGAGGAAATAGGAGAGGAGCAAAAAGAGACCATTTAATGTACAATGCAACTGTAATCCATTTTGTGTAGATCCTCACCCAAACAGTATACCAACCGACACCAATGAGTTTTTCACCATCTGTTGTTGAACTTGTCCAGCGAGTTAGAAGCATAGTTGAATACATGCTGGCAAGGGAAAAAATAAAATGGAAAAAAGTGTATGAATATGTGACATGTCATTATTCATCTTTCTATGTATTCTCGTGTCCTTCCTCTATCTCATAAAATGAAATCAAAGGCTTCCTAGAACCTGGTAAAGAATCATAAAGATGATTGCATTAATAAGCATGTACAAAAGAATTTTATTTTTTAGAATTATGAACTTTAATTAAGCACTTGACATGATAATGGCAATGAAACTATCACGATGGTCACTTATAGTATGCACGTTTCTCCCTAAAACAGTAAAATTTTTGACATCTTAGGAGAATATTAAGGTGATGATTCCCTGCATTACAAAACATTAGATGGCCTTTTTTACATTCAAGGGGAAGTCAAGTGACTACAAATTATCATAAGTAGTTGGAAAAACTTGCCAGAAACGCTAGATAAATAATACTTTCCAACAAATTCTTCTGAATTCTAAGCACAGAAGTTAAACTGGGTATTCCACTTCCTCAATAAGTCTACAAGTAGGATGATGCTAGCTTCTCAAGGTCATAGGAGGTATAAAATCTCCCACTAACATGTTTTTTAGCACTATACAACAACTTTGTTGTGAAATTTCAATATTATGGAACTCTAAAGGGCGCAAACCTAATCTTGGAGTATCAAGGTTCTAGTTAGTAACCATATTAACAATTCTACTAGAAAAGGCACATAGTAATGATAAAACAAATATTAAATGGTAGATCATGGTAGACAGCTAAGAGTGATAAATAACTAATAATTCAAAATGGAAAATTTAATTCGATGCTCAGCTCAAGGGAGTACCATGCAAAAAAAGCAAAGGAAAACTATCAAGGTGAAAGAAACTTTCAGCCCATAATTTGTGAAAGCAAGGTGCATCAACAAAGCCAATGATAAAACTTATTTCTTTCTTTTGCAGGCTATTTGTTGTACCCTGGTTTGGGTTCCTTACAGTGTATATAACTGCTTTCATACAAATTACACAAATGGACCTGAATTGCATGTTATTGAATTTTTTTTGGAGTAAAAACTTGTACAGTTACTATTTTGGCTATGTTAAGGGGTGAAGTTTTATTGTTTACTTCTCATACAAAAAGAAAGTATATAAACAAAGCTCAAAAAAATGTCAAGGGAACTCATTACTGGAATGGCAATAACCTGCCCTTGGTGAGGATGGAGGTGAAAGAAATGTAGTTGAGGAACCAACACGAACTGAAGAATAAACTACTGAGAGAATTGTTGTAATCATTATAAGTATAAAGAGAGTGTTGGTAGAAACATCTTTCACATGACCATGGATACCATTTCATTCATAGTCCCTTGGTTCACTTTAAAGTCCACTGTAGCACAAGTGTGTGTAGTATGCTGAGATTACTAAAGCTGGAAAAATAATTCCATTCACCTGTCCATACAGAATAAATTTAAGATCAATAGTATTAGGTCATTTTACTCAAGAAAATTAGAGCATAGATCCAAACATTCTTCAAATTCTACCCAAGTCATGTCTGTAAAACTAATAAAAGTGTGGCTACTATATTAGCACAATAGATGGTCAATCATATTACATTTTTTTATGCAATGCTCATGGTAGGTATAGAGAAATTCTCATTACTGTCTAACTTATAGTGGAAAATAAAGCTTTTTTACTAAATAATGTCTATAATTAAAGAAGTTTGAAATGTAAATCTAACAGAATTCCCAGTCCAATATTTGAGATATTGTTCTCAAATATTAGCCCCATCAAAATCAGTTTTACATGAAAGTGAAATAACCAATTGCTCATGCTAACCAATGACCATGAAAAGCATCAAACTTTATATAATAAAAACTAGTATTAGAACATGGAGGAAAGAAGGTTCTTGAACCAATTACAACATGAAATTTTTGAAAAATCAAAGACTCAAGTCCCAATTCTTAGCTTTGTGCAAATGAAGGACAGTGACAATAGCTCGGATTTTTTCCCATCGCATGGGTTAAAGAGGATTTCATCCAAGATGCAGGTAATGCAGTGTAAATTGGACACTTGAATCCTCAAATCAGAGTCTTCGTCAGTGAAACTTTGGATCGAATTCATAAACTCAAGAGAGATGAGATGCAAGAGAAAAGGGAAAATTGTGCCCAGGAACAACATTCTATCAGAATAATTGACGCTCCATATCACTGAATTCTGGAGCTAGAGATGCAAGTGGGCCTCCTCAAAATCCAGGCACACAATTCAACAGTCATTCCACATCCAGTTAAGCAAAAGAAGGAAAATCCATTCATGAACTTGGGAAAAGGGCACTTCTCCAATTTTCCATAGTCAGTCCTATGTTATTCATGTGTCTTTCTATTCGGAGTCTTTTCAGGATAAATACTAATTGGTTCTGCTTTATCAATAAAATTTCATTTTAGCTGGGAACCAACTCTGTAGTGTCTGCAAGGGTAGTTATTTTAAATTTTGCAGTGCTTTGAGTTGTAGTTTCCATTATATCCTACATAACAGTCGGATGTAATTTTTTTTGTGCCTGCCAACCTTTAATAGATAAACTCTACTCATTCTGGTTAAAACTACATTAATATCTTAATCAATCAATTAAATAAATGGATGTTTCTATGTAGTTGCTTTATCAAATAAAATAAAGGGAAATCTTTATGTAATCCTAAAAATAAAAACTCAAGGTCTACTTATGAAAAACAGTGGCCAATATAATTATCTGAAAAATTCAATATACAATAGAGGACTGCAAATCAATATTAAAAATAATCCTTAAAATAAACCTCTCCCGCAAAACATTTATATGCATCCATGGATGAAACATACACTACTAGAATTATCTAAGCCTTCAATTTATCAAAAATCTTAGCCTTCTCGTAGGTTTTCTGGAATCACCCATGCCCAAACTAACAGGACGTGCCAATGAATTTCAACTTGATTTCCACCAAAGCAGTATGAGAATTTGTTTTAGCAAACACTCACGCAGAGTAACCACTCACTTCTTTGTTCCCACACAACAACCTATGATCATAATTTACAATACCATAGTGAGGAAAACCACCCATTTCTGTTATATCCTTCTCATTCCTATCAAATTCGGTCATTACCTTATGGGATTCCTAATCTACCTTGCCAATCTCGTAGATTTTCTTATTCATCTTAGTACGATGATGATGACAATTTTGAATAGCCCTAGAAACACTAAAGGAAACCCTATATGGATTTCAAGCACTAATACAAGCAAACCTTGCCCAAACCCCTGTGAGTTTTTCGGGGCAGTCTAGTAACACCCCACCTGCTAACAACACCTTCATAACCCTTACCCTTGGTGACACAAATAACATCAATCATTTCATCTTTCCAAAAAGGAGAATCAATAGGAACTTGTTTCTCAAAGAACTTATATGCATAATCTACTTTCTGGGCAACTATTCTACCATTAACTTGTATTTCCATCAGTTGTGCCTTCTTCTTCTTCAGTCCTTTCATCTTCTTAATATAAAAATGTGAAATTGGGTGGCTGGAGATCAATAGACTGAAATATCTTCATACACAATACGAAAAACATTGTCTTAAAACACTTATAACAACTCAATTTTAAAATAATACTTAATATAAAGTGACAAGGATTACTTTTGTAAGGCAACATAAGATTTTCTCAAAACTAGTAGAGCAACCAGTACATAAGTTGACAAAATACAAGGAAAAATTCTTTGTAACATTCTCTGGTGCTAAAACCAAGAAGGGCTGTTAGAACTTTAAAACTTTAATGGAAGTGGTAGTGCTTGTAAACCATACATGATTTCTCTAATTAATATGTCAAAATTTTATTTCCACTTCACTTTTTGACCCTAGTTAAAAAGTACACAAGCACTCAATGGAAATATTTCGTATATATGTTTTTATTATTTCTTGTGGTTTATCTCCCCAAATTGGTATGAAATGGCGATGATGAATAGTAGATCATTTATAAGTTTAGGCCCTGAAATGAAAAAGAATTCTAAAAGGAAAACTAGTCTAAAAGGAGATCATAGTGATGCAATATTCATTCCAGAATAAAAAATGAATTATCAGAAGATGGAGGGGTAATAAAACAATCACTCCATGCAAGTATATATGTTTTTTTTCATTTATTGTTCGTAATAGTCAGAAATAATAAAAACCAATAAAAGAAATAATTTAAGGGGTTTAGACACTGAAAATAAGAGTCTAAAGAGGAAAATTAAGCATACAAACCCTAATGTAATGGCCATTGAAGAATTAAAAATGAATCCACAAAGGATGGAGGAGGTGAAAGATAGAATACATAGTCAAGCAAAGGGAAACTCAACAGATCCAGTTGGAAGGACCGATTTTCCATTGAAGTTTTGATAGGAGACCAATGGATCACAAAACAACATCTCCAAAAACAGGAATCAAACACTATGTATGGAACAACCTTAACCAAATTTTGAAGTTAGAATACTGGAACAACCTGTCCAAAGAAACAAAACAATAAAAATATCTGCCATAGATCCTCGAACATGATATAAACCTACCATCATGGTCCCATGAAAGAAAATAAAGAAGGTACAGAGGAAGTGCACTCCCATGGATTTTGTCAAGAACTATCTAATAAATATTGAACAAAAAAATGGATTATTTTCATTACTTGGAACAATATAAGAAAAGGAAGTGGTCTAGTAATGTAAAGGCTGGACATATTCGGATATTCCTTAATCCCGATCTTCAAAAATTGGCCAGCCAAAGGGGTTCAACCATACCCATTTACTTTCCTTAAAGGTTCCCTCTCGGATCATTGGCCAATCAGTGTGGATGTTGTCAAAGGGGAAACCAAAAGATCTTGACATGCCCCTTTAAATTATGAGCTCATGTATATCTTTTTTTCCATATTGCATAAAAAGACACACACACACACACACACACACATATATATTCCAAGAAAGGAGGTGGAGGATGAAATGAAAACACTGCAAAACGAGTCAGTGAAGTCATAGATATTAGAGAAAATCATCTCTAATCCAATCTAGACCTATGATACAAAAAAGTTAAAAAAAAAGAAATTATTCCAAAAATGGAAATTTAGTATTCAGTGACTCAAAAATAGACGGATTTTAAATTCAACCATAGAGCATACTTGATCAGAAAAGATTTCAAGGATAATAATAAAAAATCGAAGGAACAAATTACAGACCCCAACAATCCAAAATGTTTAGGCGAAAGAAGATGCTGAAAAAAGTTTAAACATATTACACCCCCTCGGGAAATCCAAAATGTTTAGCGAAAAGAAGATGCTAGAAAATGGTTAAATCAGGCTTAACTTTAAGTAATCGAATACGAATTTTTTTTGACAATATATTCCAAGAAGAGAAGAGTTAGAGGGTGAAAATGAAACACTACTGAAAGAATCTGAGAAGTCAAGTATGTCAAATAAAATCATCTCTAATTCAATCTTTACCTAGAATACCAACAATAAAAACCATTCTAAAAACAAAAATCTGGTATTCAATGGCTCAAAAGAGGTAGGGATTCCAATTTCTCCCATAGAGTATACCTTATAAGAAAGTGCTAGTAAAAGGTTTCAATAATAATCACAGAAGAGAATAAGAACAAGGAAACAAAACATACATATTTGGATAGAGATTTATTTCAAGAATTTTGATAATAGTTAACATGGAAACAAATTAGAATAGTGCAGAAACCTACCAAGGATGCATCCCAAAATAATATCAAAAGATACATGATCCAAGTGACCCCAATAACTGAAGAACTACACAAGGCAATTTCCTAAATGAAGAAGGACAAAGCCCTTAGCACAGAAGGTTTCACAGTGGCATCTATCAGAATATGCAGGATGCTATAAATTCTGAACTACCAGGTCCAGCTGTGGAATTGAGCCTAATCAAAGAGGATTTTCAAAGCATTAACCTCAACCTTCCTCACCTGTATTCCAGGAAAGAGCAAGAAGCTTGTTTCGACAATTTCAGGGCCTTCTCATGCAACACATCCTACATGATTATATCAAAAGCTTTTAGGATGAATATGGTGTTCCCTATATCCAAGGAACAAGTAGAGTTCATGGTAGGTAGAGATATCACAGTCTAATTTCAATCCAAAGAGGAAATAGTTTAACACACATCAAGACCCAAGATGAGTAAGCCTATGATAAAGGAAAATGGAGAATCCTTGTAAACATAACTTCTAAGAATTGGTTTATAAACAAATGGGAAGAATGTATTTCAGGGTGTTTCTTCTTGGAATTGTTTACTATGTGAATTAATGGGTCCCATGAAGCTTCTTCAAGGCTACAAGAAGAGTGAGGCAACAATAGCCTCTTTCTGTTCTTTCCTTCAACATAAATGTGGATGCTCTGGGATACCACTAAATTAGAAAAAAAGTAGAGATCAAAGATCTCAAATAGACCTCAAATATCCCCTCAGTCAGCCACTATCTATTTGTATATAGCACTCTGGTAATGGGGGTGGTAAATAATATAAGATCTGGTGCCTTGAAAAGGATACTTCCAAAATTTGGAACAGTTTCAGATCAAATCAACAATATTCTTTGTATAAAGGCCAATATCCAAAATTCATAATAGATCATTATAAAATAAATAAATAAAAGAAACCTCACTTAAAAACAAAAAAAAGACAAAAGGAGACACATATATGCTAGATTTAAAAAAAGAAAGTCTAGATATGACAGGTATAACTAACATACACACACACACACACACAGTAACTATAAATATCGTAATTATAAATAAATAAGTATGCAACTTATAAAGTTTATAAACATTGACACTATATAGTACATGTTTATGTTGGGCCCCATGACCACACTATAGGGGATTTTGGCAAGCCAAACATTGATCCTCAGGAAACTCATTAACCACCTTCATGAGATATGATCAGACCACCTCAAACAATGATCCTTCACAATACAGAGATATGAGATTGGCTAATGGGTTTAGATTATCCCTTTGAAAATTCGCAAAGAAATTATGGTCGCAATTTACAGCATTAAGGAGGTTTGCAAAAGAAACCATTGTGATAATAGGCACATCACCTCACAGCAAGGGATTTTGGAAACTTCAGGAAAGTAATTCAAATCCAAGCTAGTTGATTGATTCAAGCTATAAACAGGTTGGTTTTGAATCCTTGGTCTTTGGATCTTCTTTCGTTCTAGTTCCAGTGGCTTGAATTCATGTTTTTTTAGCATTATGGGTGTGGTTTTTGCTTGGTTTTTAGTTTACACTCCCCTCTAGATCTCTCTCTCTCTCTCTCTCTCTCTCTCTATTCCTTCAGCTATCCAACATTGACCTTGGTTCTATTATGGGGGTTCGTTTTGTTATCAATATAGTCCTCCACTTGTTACCAATATCGATGCTCAACCTTCAACACTCTCAACCAGCATCCCCTTCATCTTATTCAACTCCCTAATCCTCAACATGGATAGAGAAGCCCAAAGCATAGACCCTTAGAAGAGAAAGAGCCATATTTTTGAAACAAGGGTTCAAACCTCGAGACTTATATTTCAGATTTACCCCAGAACGCATTCAACGTGAGCTTGCTGACATTAACGAATGGTTGGAAGTTTAACAAGATTATACTCAATATGCAAAAATCTAGGAAAATATGGGCCCTTTTGTTACTGATCCAGTGAATACCAAATCCCAAGAATCCAAAGACTTTTGGACTCTGGTACTCTATTGGAAAATTAAAACACTTGGTCCTATCTGAGTTGTTTGGTTTTCTCATTCTCTATAACTTTCTTTAATTATTAATAGAATTAGTTACTAGCTTATAAAAAAACTTTAGCACGAATTATAAAGTAAACTAGATATGTATGACATAATACTCAAATTTTCATAAAAAATATGACATGATAAATTAGTGATTATCTAATTTACATTGACACTATATATTCATTGAAGTTATATTTTTTTTTTGTGTTTACTTGTGACATTTCATGAACCCATGGATGAAAAAGACACTTTTGCAAACTATGTTTGCAAACAATATTCAAAACAAAGTTATAAAAGCCATATTAAATAATTATTGATGTTTACTTGTGACATTTCATAAATCCACAGATGACAAGAGACGCATCTATGGTCCCCTTCCAAAAATATATCGATATACGATATACAAATAAGATATAGGAAAGGCATGCCCATTACAAAGGTATATAGTCGTGATATGGTTCCTTGTTTCGTTTGGATGCAATTTACAATAGCACACACAAATCTGTGTCTAGACCCATAGTGAATCCATTTTTAGAAATACTTTCATATACAATATAAAATAAGTGTTCTCAAATCCAAATTATATAATTATTGATGCGTACTTCTGGAATTTCATAAAATGATAAATCCACAGATGACAAGAGACCCATCTATGGTCTCCATCCCAAACTACAATAGTATACAATGTGAATAAGAACTCTGAAAGTCGTGACCATTGTGAAGGTGTATGGTCGTGATAAGGTTATTTATTTCATTTGGATGCCCTGAGTAAATACATTTGACATTCTAATGTTAGATGTAGTATCTCAAAGAGAAATTAGTGTCCCTATATTGGTAGATGTGGCAATGTGAATTCCCCAAATAGATAGGTCATAATGTTGTGTAAAGGTGAATATTGAGGTGATATTTTCCATGCATGCAGAAGACCCCTTTGTAAGGATATCCTAGAAAAATCAAACAGAATCCAAGTATATTCATATATTGTTGTGGAGAAAACTTCTTATGGCTTGGGGTGTACCACAACAGACAGAGTAACTATAGAAATCAATCCCTTCCCAATATGCAAGAGAAATAAACATCTAACACTAAGGATCTCGAAACATACCTTATTCTGGATGGTTGATGTAGATCCCTGTTGAGCTTTTCCAATCCTTCTTGTGTTAACAATTTCCTCTCTCAACAACAACAAACAAGACAAGCATGCTATATAATGGTGTTAGACCTACTCTAGCATATATAATCAATAATGTATAAGCAATTAAAAGCATCCATGGATTCAATATTCGTTTAAATGCACATCATTGGATAGGAAAATATATTTGTAGTAATATAAATAAGAGATTACATGAATGACAACCTCTGTTGGCACATCTACAAATCGGAGAAACTGAGTCCTCCACCTGGGCCTCCACCACCTCAATCCTCCATCTCTCGATAGCAAGCTCACAAGAAAAGGAAATATTATGAAGAACACCAAGTGCTCCAAGGGACAAAGGGATGCAGACTCAAGTATAAGCAAGGTATGACAACAATGGACTATAGTTTTCTTGCTCTTCAATTCCCCCTCTTCAATGTATCCAAAGGGTTCCTTATATATTGCTTCAATGGGGTAATGGAAGGTCAAATCCGAGCAATCTCAAGGCATATGGAATGCCAGGAGCCAAGTGACTCGGATCCACATCAAGGAAAAATCCAAAAATATTTGGCCTTTTGCACACATCCCAATGTACATGGGTTTAAGGGTTATATCTGCATGTATATGCAAGAAAGGGTTTAAAAGTCACATATAGAAAATAACAGGTGTTTTTAGGGATGATATTAGAAACATCAAAGGTACAAAAATAGTCCATGGTGTCCAAAGAGTCTGTAGAGGGACATGGAAGGCCATAAATGTGTGATCTACCATGTGTGGTAAAATCAGATGTAACAAATGCCCCCTAATGTGTGAGGTAAGAGGGGTGATACGATGGCCGAAATACATTATAGGTCCATCCTAGAAGTGGAGTGATGAAGAACCAAGTGGAAGAACCAACCATCCAACAATATAGTACAAATATCTCTGCATATGGATGCAAGTGCATACAACAGTCCCAGATACATAAGAGTACAATGGCCATGAATAGGCATGATACAAAATATGACATGTGTGGTCATCGCCACATACAATATAGATAGATTAGAATCTCAATGATGAAGATATACAAAGGATCATGATTTCCATGAAAGATGAATATATACAATGGATCAAGATCTCCATAATGGTTGAAGATATCTGACATACATTGGAATCAAGTCACAAGAGCTAAAATCTCATGAACACTGGCACGATCAAGGAGGTAGCATATCAGAAATGCCACCAATTTGGAAAGTATTCTACACAAATCGCTACAAGTACATGTTGTATTATGTGAATAGAGGTGTCGAGGTCAAACATAGTAGTCCATCATCTGATTACTGGTCATTGATGTATACCGTTAACAGACGTGAGATCACCCACAGATAATGAAAATGGGAATCAAGGTACTAGAGTGAAATCTAATAAGTGCAAATAAATGTGTTGAGGTCGAACACTTGAAAGAATCCATCGATCAAGGGACATTGATGTATTCCCAAAATTATCGATGGTGAGAGAACCTAACACTAATGAATGTAAGTCTCAAGGAACTCAAACGACTCTAGACTCCTATCCCATAATAAATTATCTGAATTCGATGGGATGGAATCTGCTAGAAGGAGGGAATTAAGGAATCCCCCATCATACAACATGAGGTACTCAATAAAGTTGTATAATGTGGAAGGACTCAATCATAATGTGCTCGAACAAGTACTAGTACTAGGAATGACTGACATTTGAAAGTCAAGAAAACTGAGAAATGGTTGAATCAGGCTACAACTTCCTTCAAACAAGAGTATAAAGGTCAATGGTGACTGAATGTAGGTAGAATGGACTCAATATACAAAACTGGGACATCTCTGTGACAGAGGAGGCATCACCAAAGGCTCCATAGGGACTAGAAGCTTAACTAGTCGGTGGAGATAACTCAGAGAAATGATTACATCTCCTAAAGTCAAACTATTAACCCAGCCAATGGATGTGATATACAGTACTCTGTTCGAAGTCGAAACGACTAGACTGCTACCAAAGATAACATCTTTTCCTATTTGGCTTTTTGATTTTTTGATTTTTTTGGACTTTTTCAAATATTTTGAAAATCTTGAAAAAGAATAAAGTGCTTTATAGTTACAAATCTAGGAGGAGACAAGTGTCAAGGGGCAAACAAACTAGTTCCAAGCAGCGAAAGATATCTATGCTCAATGCAAGGAAACATGTGTAGGATAACGACACTCGAGGGAAAGTCCCCTCTTGGTAAAAAATGGGGAATCAAGCTGCAAAATATATATAAAATGGCTCTGCTTAGCTGGACATGAGATAAGCTTGGGATATATGTTGATAATCAAAGTCAGGGAAGCTGAAATAAGGCTCAATAAGGCAAGTGAAACTCATGATAATGCAATTACAACTTGACATAAGGGATTCCCGGGAAAAAGGCCAGCAAAAAAGATCAAGAGGAGTATGAAGCTCTTGCACAAAGTCATGGTGATACTATACAAAGGACTCCCCCACCCTAAAGGAAAAATATTGGCATGGGCACCAAATGAAAAACATGAGCTAACTAGAGTACCCATGTATGGTCAAGCTCTACCATTAACATCATGTCACTTCTAAAAGCAACAAGAAGGTTTCGTGACAAGATAGAAGGGGTTCGTACCTAAGGTTATAATGAAATGGTCATAAGGTCATGCAAAGCAAAAATAGATGTGAAAACTAACCTATATGATAGTTTAGACATAATACTTGAAATAGGCACTAACAGGTCAAAACCACTGTCAAACCGTGCTCAAAACGGACTCCTACATCATCAAATTAGTTCAAAATGGTCCAAAATGGTCAGAAATGGTCAAAAACTATAGAAAGTGGGTAAAAAATTTCAAAACATTTCTATCAATAGTAAAAGATTTAAAAATTCCATATCATTTTAAATTTTTACCCATTTGAGCTCAAAACTTCTAACGTGAATTTCGGGAGCATCGTCCAACAAAATTCGACCTCATTTGATCCATGTAACATCTCATGCCCTCCTCTTCCTATTTCATGTATTTTTTTTAAGTTTTCATGGTCCAATCAATTTTTTAAGCCATCCCAAGTTATTCTTTTTGGCCCACATGGAAATTGAGTTTTTTTCCACGTATAAGGCTTTCCATACACGAAAAAAACACCCAAACCCGTGTACATACATAGTTGTTTTGCAAACGGTTGCATATGAGGCCGAAAATAAGATTTTCAAAGGAAAATGATAATCAAAACTCTTGTTTTTTGTGCAAGATGGTGTTAGAGTGGAGGGAGAGAGAACATGGTGATGTGGGAGAGGCCTTGCAAGGTGATTTGATGGCCCAATAAGCATTACGGGCGTGTGGTTTGTATAAGTTTTGGTGTCTTGGAAGCCTGAGGGCCAAACCGAGACTCCTCCAACTGCTAGTGGATTACTGGTATCCAAACTCTAATACTTTTCACATTGATGGGATGTCGCTCAACATTGAGGTTGAGGACATATACTTTATCAATGGTTTATCCCAATAAGGAGAGGTGGTAAATCTCTGATCTCGCGGTCTAGGAGGTGGATTAACTATTGATGATTACATTGTGGTGTATTGCTTTTTGGACACAGAAAAGGTTGGGAGTTCAATCCTAACAAACTCTATCCAGGTTCTGGGATTGAAGGCCATACTATTGGCATTAGGAAGGATAGTTAGATTAGCTTCAGTCCACCAGGCCTCTCGGCCACTGATGTTCTATGCGGTGGAGTGTATGAGACCCACAGTGTATGACTGGAGCACAACATTCTTGAGCAACATGAAACAACAAATCAGTGACTACAAAATGGGTAGGGTGCAGAACTTCAGTTTCGGTAGCATACTGAGCACGTTCTTATTTGAGCGGGTACCAAGGATAATCCATAGAGTGGACATTCCTCCACACAGAGTTCAAGAGCCAGCACAATGACGTTGCGAAAATGTTATGCACAGACTAGGTAGAGGTAGGGTGGATAACCCATACCCAGCAGACTTCTTTCCAAGGTGGTGGAGGCAGATCATCACCATCAATGACTACCCTATGTAGGGATAGACTTCCATGGAGATGTGGACATGCCCCTACCACTAGGAGCAACATATGGTGACATAGGTAACAAATCCCAAACCCACTTTTTAAGTTTTTTGAATTATTAAATTTTATTTTGTGTTTTTTGATATATTGACTCAAAAGACATGTTTTGGTGTGATGACACATAGTGGCAATATTTCATGTGTATGTAGATGTTGGACCATGATGAACGTATGGTTTCCCTCATCATCGACAAAGGGGAAGAGGAGACGATATCATGGGTGTGGATGCGGAGCAAACACTCCAAAGCATTCACATGAACTTCGTACGCTTGATGCACAGGGTACCCATGGCGCAAGTCGAGGAGTTTTTTGAGGCCATGTAGCACCAGGTGGTTGGTGTACCATGGGCATGGGATTGATTATTCTGATGGCTAGCTAGAGCCATAGTGTGCTACCATGATCAGAGCCCCCCTCCTCCTCAGGCTTAGAGACCTAAGAGTATTCCTTTTTATACGACCATGTATTATGTTTTGGTGGCTCGAAAGCCCCAATTTTGTATTATGACACTTATGTATTATGACATCACTTTTTGGATATTAATGAAAAACTTTTATGATGATTTATTTTATTTATTTACATGTGTGAAAAAATGTATGTTTGTGATATGCTTATGGTTTATGAAACAAATGCCAATCTAACACACAGTTAGCATATCATTTAGCAACTTGATGAAAAATTCTTGGAACATGAATGTATGTTATATTCTCAAATTGTCATTCTAGCAATCTCACACATAATAATCTTCGTAATAATATTGGATCCCTAATACGATTCGAGTCGTTAATCTTTGAAACCACTAACTACGAATCAAGACGTGCCTCAAGAGAGAGAACACCATGTGAAATGCCATCACGCAATAACTCAATAACGGCACTATATTCAGCAACGTTGTTCGAAGAAGGCTGTAAACATACACCTCCTAAAGAAAATACTTGACCCGTAGGAATATAATCACCCAAGCAGCCAAAGCTGAGTTTTGAGTGTCATGGCTAGCACCATCGGCAAATCCTATGTAAACGGAAGACTCCATCGACATCTACCATAAGAAATGGAAGCTAATCAACAAACCCGATCACCATAAGAAAACATAACTATGCAATTAAAAAAATGTACAATAATATACAACAATTAGCCCTTGTTGAAGATCATGCATAGTATTTTTTAAAATAGAGCCCATTTCTAGGCTCCGCCAAGGCTATCCCTTCATAATCCACTAGCTCATAGACACCCTTCTCTAACACACATTTAACCATGTAAGGACCATGCCACATGGGATTAAACTTCCCTGCCCCTAAGGGTTCTTTAGCTTGTTCCCACAAAAGGACCAAATCACCTTTAGTAAACTTCCTTGGATGGATAGACTTGTCATATTGGACCTTGACGTGACGCTTATTTACTTTTAGAGCCATTAAGGAATCTCGACGTTGCTCATAAAGCTACTCTAAGTGGACCAAATGTTCTTCCAATGTGGAAGTGTCTGGTAAAAGCTCTATAGCTAGCTTCAGAGAAGTGATTTCACATTCAACCGACAAGATAGACTCCACACCATGTATAAGCTGATATGGAGAGAAACCGGTGGTAGTCTTAACCGCGGTTCTATAGGCCCACAAAGCAAGATATAACATGATATGCCAGTTCATCTTGCTTTGTGTGATGGTTCATTGGAGAATGGACTTAAGTGATTTATTCACTGCTTCAACCTGTCCATTCGCCTCAGGGTAATAAGAAGATGAGTGCTCCTGCTTATACCCTAACTTTGAAGCCAACTCTTCCATCTTTTTTTTTCTAAAAGTGCCTACCATGGTAAGTGACAAGCTCTTTCAAAATGCCAAACTGAGTAATAATTTGGTTGAAAACAAAATGTGTGGCTATCTCATCGTCATATTTAACCATGGGAATAGCCTCTTCTCATTTTGTGAAATAATAGACAACCACTATAATGTGATGATGCCCCCCAACTGAAGTTGGGTTGCAATCCATAAATTCAAGCCCCCACTTGGTGAAGGGACCAACGGTGACAATAGGATGTAACAGGGATGGATTCAAGTGCATGTTATGTGCAAACACCTGGCAAGGGTGATACTTCTTGACTGCATTAACACAATCTTTGAAGATCTACAACCAAAAATATCCTACTCTCAATATTTTTTGGGTTGTAGAAAGCCCAGGTAAATGACCACCACATGCCCCTCCATGGAAATCATTTAGCACAACCTTAGCCTCATCATGGGTTAAACAATGATGTAAAATGGAATCTACCCCATATTAATTTGTCACAGTGGTCTAGGAACTAAAAACACAGTCTCACAAAGAATACAGGCAACTATGCATAAAATTGGCAAAATGGTGCTGCAATCAAATGAAAGAATGATGATACAATACAATGATCATGCCATATGCATGAATTCCAAGACAATTTGAATTCCTAAGAAGGTCATTCGAATTGAATGAGTGAGTCTAGTTTAACTGAATATAAGCCACAGTGAACACTCGAGGTAACCACTGATCAAAACACTAATTGACTCAACTGAATCTTAACTAAAGTCAGAGGGCATTAAATGACTGAGTCTAACTTAAATTATCTCATACACATGTCATTGCAAGAAAACCAACAAGTGGTAGCACATCAATGACTCTGATGAACCCCGATGAGGTTAACTTAAGTGTAACTAACCATCAGAAGTGGTTGGAAGCTCTCTTGTTGACTCTAGTTCATTAAATAATCAATTTAATGAAGGGAGGTTCCTTCACTGCTATGTTTAACTGATTGTAACCATCAGTTAGCAATAAAGTGCATTTATGACACTCAGATCGCCCCTAGAGTGCTCTAGTTATCCTCCCCGAATGAAGGAGAAGGCTAAGTTATCCTCCTTGACTGAAGGTAGGCATGGGTGTGCTCATGCTGATGTCATGCAGTGCTACTCTTATGTCAACTAAGTTAATAAAACTTAGTATAGTGGTTTAACTAGGACAAACTGACCAAAATGAGTGTGTATGGTGGTAAATGTCTCCAACATCCCCCCTTAAGATATACTCAGGAGAAGTAGAAAACATAAGTGCATAAGAATGCCGGGGCCCTAGCAGCAAAGTCCATAGGTCACCCTGTACAATACTGAAACAATGCTCAAAACAAACTAAGTGAGGAAAAGAGGGAAAACCCAGTGGGAAAAAACCCCCCTCAAGATGAAAACTGAAAGTAGTTAAATCACCCTAATGAACTCACCCCCAATAGTGAACGGAGGTAAGTGAAATTATTTTCTGAAAAGATCTTGGTGAAGATGTCTGCAATTTGCTCACTAGTCAGGAAGTATTGCAGAATGATGGTCCTGTCATGCACTATCTCTCTAATGTAGTGCATGTGTATCTCCACATGCTTGGTCCTCTACCTGGTAGCTGGATCTGTGGATATCTTAATAGTACTTTAATTGTCACAAAATAGGATAGTGGACAATGTACTACCGAGATCAAACTCTGAAAGAATGCCTTGCAACCAAACAGCTTGGATGCAAGCATTTACCGCTCCTCGATACTCGGCCTCTGCTGAAGACAATGCTATGGCGGACTTCTTTTTGCTAGACCAGAAAATGCAGCCACCACCAAACATGAATACATATCTAGAAGTTGACTTCCTATCAATAGAGTCACCAGCTCAATCGAAACCTATGTATCCAACCAGCTCTAGATCGGAGTCTACATCATAGTGAATGTCATAGGTCCTGGTACCCTGAATGTACTGGAGGATCCTTTTGGCTTCCTTCCAATTAATATCATGGGGATGCTACATGTATATTTATACGAAATTGACGGCATAACAAATATCGGGCTGAGAATGAGTCAAGTAAAACAAGCTACCAATCAGTTGTTGAGAAAATAGTGCAATCCACAAGAGGTGTCCTTTTTCCTTCTTCAAGGCTGATCCCTAAAAGGAAAGGGAATGGATAAGCTCTACATTAAGCCATGTTAAACTTGAATAATAGGTCTGATATGAATTTATACTGAGTGACCATTATCCCATCAGAATGTTTCTCAATTTCGAGCCCCAAAAATTGTTTTAAGAGCCCCAAATCGCTCATTTCAAATGCATTATGGAGAGTAGTTTTGATGACTGAAATGGAAGCAACTGTGCTACCTATGATCAATAAGTCATCAACATATAAAACAATAATAATCAAATGAAAATCATACTACTATATATACACATTTGGATCTGATCTACACCTTCGGAAGTTTTGTGAGAGAAGGAAGGCATCCATCTTAGAATACCACTCTCTTGGGGCCTGTTTCAACCCGTATAGTAACTTCTTTAGCTTGAAAAAAAAATATGGATAAGAAATGTATCCCTCGGGATAATTCATGTATATCTCCTCATGAATATATCTATTCTGAAAGGCTAACTTGACATCCATATGATTCACTTCCCAGTGCTTAGATGCTGAAATTGCCAAAACTAGGCGGATGGGGTCCATTATTGCAACTGGTGCAAAAGTCTCATGGTAGTCCACACCTTGGACCTGGGAGAAAATTTTTGCCACCAGCCTTGCCTTATATTTTCACGTGCTTCCATCTGCAGCAACCTTATTCCAAAAAACCCACTTGCATTGAACAAATTTCCTTCTTAGAGGAAGAGAAACTAGCTCCCAAGTAGTGTTTTTCTGAAGAGAAGTCATCTCTTCATCCATGGAAACTTGCCATCTCGGATCCTTATGAGAATTGTAGTAGGAATTTGGGTCTAAAATTATCATCAAATAACAATATTCAGACAGCAAATAATCAGGACAAGAGAGCACAATACCCGCTCTTCGGAAATCAGACTGGGTTCTCCTTGGATCATCCGAATTTCCAATGTTATCTCGTGCGGAGGAGAGTGTCTGTCGGGCCCAAGTTGGGAGATGATTTTGTACTTTAGGTTATAATTCAGAATCTAATGTTTGTTGTACACTAATATTAGAAATCATAGGATCCATAGCAGGGTCATCACCCCCTATTTTATCATCCAAATATTCAGTAGAATAGGAAGGAAATTTAGCAGTTTTCTCCTTCACTAGTTCCACCTCTTGAAGAGGCTCATCGAAATTGACACTCCTTTTGATGATGATATATTTTGTTTTGATATCTAGAAAATTTAAACCTTCTGATTCATCAGGATACCCAATAAACATACGTTCTATGCTTTGCATTAGCAAATCCCTCCTTTTATCAAGTGGAATTCGGGCCCATGCAGTGGACGCAAACATCTGCAGGTTCGACACATCCGGCTTGTGTCCGAGGTATGCTTTGAAAGGAGTCTTCCCTTTCATGGATGAGTGTGCCACTCTATTCTGATTGTATGCTATAGCATGCATCTCTTCAGCCCACAAATTTGCAGCCAACTTCTTTGATTCCAACATACAGGTGGTCATCTCCTTGAGAGACCGATTCTTCCTCTCCGCTACACCGTTCTGCTGGGGAGTGTAGGGAATTGAATGATGGAACTGAATAAAAATTTCAGATCATATGTGTAGAAAATCATTATTGGATCTCAAGATCTTGATATTTTGGCCAGATGCATTCTCGATCAAGGCCTTCAGTTCAGTGAATTTTTCACAAACTTCAGACTTCTTTTTGATAAAGAAGATCCATGTGTACTTGGAAAAATAATAAATAAAATTCAAAAGATACCTTGATCCATTCATGGATGTGATAGGAATGAGACCGCTGATATCAGAATGTGTCAGTCCTGCTGTAATCTCATAGATCACATAAGGTTACCAATAATACATACTAAAACATACATAAATATAAGACAGAGACAAGAGGCAAGAACATATAGGATCATAGATTATATTATTACAATGAGTTCATACAAGGCAGAGAACTGAACTGAGTTCTTTGTTTGGCTCAACATCCTAATATATACAATTTACAAACAGTTACAAAATAACTACCTATCGGTTCGGTGAACCGACACGTCTTTTAGTTAGCCGACCTAATCTTCTGCTTTAGTCGGCCAACCGACTTAGTCGGCTGATCGACTAAGTCGGCCCATCGACTTAGTTGGCTGATCGACTAAGTCGGCCCATCGACTTAGTTGGCTGATCGACTAAGTCGGCCCATTGACTTAGTCGGCTGATCGACTAAGTTGGTCTTCATTCAATTCGACTCTATTGACTGGCTCCTTCTACATCTCCCCCACGAACAAAACCTTTCTTCATCACGAAGAAACATGGAGGTAGAAAAAATATATTGGTGAGGTCCTAAAAAAAAATGCTACTGTTGTGGATTGTGCAGACAGATGGTTGGTCTTTTCTGGAAGCAGACCTCGACAATGGATGGATCTGTTATGGCAAGATGATGCTGAAAATCTATCCAACTCTGTAAAGCTTTCTGGATGTCGATAGTTAATGTAGTTAAACTTGATAAGACCGACATCTTTTCCGAAATGGGGACTTCTGCGATTTTTTCCATGTTGGGGCCCAAAGACTGATTCTTCTCTTCTGCTGCGTCGATGAGTCATTTCATCTGTGGGAAAATGATGTCAACTTTCTCTAAGTTGGGAAGAGCCTGTTGCACCCACTGATGTGCTTCTCGTTCCAGCTTCTACAGTTTGTTTGTCTCCAGCATAATCTGTTCTTCTATTGTATGCCTGAGTGCTGCCTCTGTCGTCTTCCTATTCTCCAAAGCCTAAATTCCTTGACGAGTCTGTCATGTCTACTGATAGACCTACCCATAGTGAGCAGGACCGTATCTTAAGACTTCTTTGGTGATGACAGACTCCTCGAGATGGTCCTGTATCACTTTGTATGCCTCTGAAAAAGCAGTGTGCTATGCTTGTAGCAGTCGGGCAGTTTCTTCCTTTTGTTCATCCTTAGTCTCTTGGAGACGAGTCTGGATGGTCGATACCATGTTCTTGAAGAGTTGATATGCTCTTTCCAACGGTCAATCTGTGTCAACTTCCATAGGGCCTGGTATCATAGACTAAACTAGAGCCCTGCATTTGCCGAGAAACTCGACCTATTCTACATTTTTGTCCGTGAGCTCTTTATTTTTTCGTGCAGTCCTTGTCTTTGCTTCCTTGGCCAGAGTCTTGAGCAGTTGGCCGACTTCTATGTCGGTCAACAAGCTTGCGTCCCTTAAGCTGATCCGAAGGCTGGAATTTTTGGTATGATGCTCCTTCTTTTTCTTATGTTTTTTTTCCTCTGTCTCCTGGGTACCTGCAACAGTTGAGGGGGGTCCGGTGGTTGGTGGGATTGAAGTCGATGGTTTTTCTGGATGAGGGGGTGGTATGACCACTTCCGACTGTGAGGACGTAGTTGGTTGTGAAATATCTGGCTGTGAATCTGGGGGTGGTGGAGGGGGTGGTGGAGGGGGTGACGGTGGTGGTGGTGGTGGCGATGGAGTGGGGGAATGGACGGGGGTAGTGGGTTTGGCGGGAGTGTGTTGTGAACTGTCACCGGAAGATATGTCCGCTTCTGACGGTATAGTGGGTAGGTCGGTCTAGGTTTCGGGCTTGATGTGTTCAATGGTAGACTGTACATGGCTGATCATGTCTCCTTCTTGGTCGGTTCGGGTGAAGGTCGACGTGAGGTGTGCATAGAGATTTTGGCTTGCATAGAGAGGAGCCTTTGTTTGAATTTTCTGAGCTAACTGAAATAGCTCAGGCAGCGTCTCGAAGAAAGCTTTGAGTTCACTGTCCTTTTTGACATTTGCTTTGACTGTCTCTGGTATTTATCTTTGGTATAAGTCGAGGGGGCTGATAGACTGTTGTGCCGGTGCTTGCTCCTCGACTACTGGTGTCAGTGATGGGGGTGGCGGGGTCGATACAAGGTCGACGACGTTTTCATGTGTCGGCATTGTTTTTTCCTTCTTTGGTCGACTCTCTGGGGCTCCTGCTTCCAGAAACCATTGAAACTGAGTTTAAATGGGTACTTTGTTTGTGGATACATCCTCTATGATGTCAAGGGCCGCAGCTACTAACTCTTCTTCATCATCGGACGACTCAGCAATGATAATTTTGCGCTTACCTTTGCCTTGTTGTAGTTTTTGGGCTTTGATTTTCTTTCTGGCAGCGGCTATCTTAGTGGCCAGTTTCTTAATGATGCCTTTTGATAAAGCATACTCAGGGTTGTCAGGCTCGACATCACCCATCAGTACCTGAGTTGGGGCGATAGTTGCTGGAGCTGAGGAGTTGTTTGCTACTGTGGTTGTGCCTGTGGTTTTGTCGGCTGTGGGTTGGCTCTCTTTGCGGTCAGAGGCTTGATAATGATCTGTACTCGACCAGTGGGATCGATCGGGGTGTCCTTCGACACGAATGTACTTATGTAGAGGTTGAGCTCATAGTATTCCTCTTTCTCCTGGTCGGTGAGTGGCTCCTTGATTGAGAAGTCGACCTGTTTGGCTTCCTCGGGCACTGGTATTTTGGTCTTCACCTATCGGGATAGTTCCTGGAATATCTGGTGGACAGACGGATAGTAGTCAAGAGCATTGGCCTTAGGGTCCTCACCCTACATATACCAGACCGACGTGTAGTCCAGCTCCAACTGTATATGGGAGTTCGCTGGTAGATTTCACCGGATGTTTTGAGGCACCCTCCATCTAGTTGTACGAACTTTCAACTACTGAAACTAGTTTTCCAAAATGACTTTCCCCTGTCCTAGCTCATGCGGGGTTCCTTTTTGGGAGAAGGGTTTAAACCTGTTCATGTCAAACTTTGTCAGCTCCCGGAAGACTGAACTGCCTTCTAGACATATGTGATACATAACGATCCAGAGAATAAGGGAGGGGAACTTGATGATTCCTCTCGTCTCTTGGCAGTATCCGCAGATGGTTTTGATCATGTCGGCGACATAATATCCCCATCTGTAGATTCGACCGTCATTTGCAATTGTGTCGATGGCCTCCAACATTTTCAGTTTGAGGTCACTCCCCCGACCGGCCAAGGTAAGTGTGATTGCAATTATTTTAGCCACAATCTGTGGCGTGCAAGTTGCAATCTACCCTATCATCAATCCTTTGGAGTTTTTCCTAGACGACGATCCTATAAGATCTTGGACCAACCCTTCCTTGATTCCAATTGGTACAGGGTTTCCTTGGTTAGACAGACCAGTAAGTTTGGAGATGACATCCCCGGTAATGTCGATCGGCTCGTCGAAGTAGAACCGACCGTTGTGATATCGACTGATAATGAATTTTACGGCCGCTTCTTTTGTCCCACCAAAGCTTGCCATCAGGGGTGCGTTGGGATAGTTAAAGATGGTGATCTTTCAGACTTTTTCAGTGGCTTGGGCCATTCTCTTGTCGACAAAGGCCCACTCTTGGATCTTGGTCCAGAGTTTCTGCCATTGGCCCTCCTGTACTTTGGCATTCTTGATGCTTTTCAACCTGCGGACCAAGGGTGTATCCTCAGCCTGTAGCTCTTTGGCTTTGGTCGATGCTCGGGTTAGCTTGGGGGCCATGGTGTCGGATTGGTCGAGGTTGTTACAGGGTTCGTGTCTTTTGGTCGACTGAGGATGGGGATGCTCTGTGTGTAAGGGTTGTGGTGAATGAACCTTCGACGATCTAGTATTTATAGCAGAGGGTGCGGTTGAGTGCGGGAATGGATGTATTAATGGCGGACTTGACATTCCTACTACACTACTCGAGTGTGACTTAATGGTAGATTGGTTTTGGTGCTCGAGGCCATCAATGAGTGATGGAACTTTCGAGGTCGTCAGTCGGTGTTGGTGTTGAGACTAGTCGGGCAGAGTGGTTGATGAGGATGGTCGGAGATGATGATGTCGGTTGTCGAAGTAGTGAGTTCCTGTCATGTTTTGTTGTGTCAGATGTATTATTTTGTTGTTGGAATTTTTAGCTTTTTATGGGTTTTGGTTGTGGTTAAGGTCGTTATTTGATTTTTGTTTTTTTTTTTTTTTTTTTTTTTTTTTTTTTTTTTTTTTTTTTTTTTTTTCCAGTTTCTGTAACGTTTGAGTCGGGCTCCATTAACGAGCTTATGAAATACTAGGCCCTGTAATGTTTTTAGTTGGACTGAACCATTGGGGTGTATCTCGTCAACAACGTAAGGTCCCATCCATTATGTGTGGATTTTCTTGGGTTTTCCTTTGACTCGACTATTATACAGTAAGGCAAGGTCACCGATAGACAAGTTTTTGTTTTTAATGTTGCGGTCATGCCATGCTTTCTGTTGTTGCTTGTGGATTTCTTGGTGTTGTATAGCCATGAGTCTGTGTTATTCTAGTTTGCTGAGTTGAAATAGTTGATCCTTTCATGCATGTTCGACATCGACATGTAGTAGTTGTGCAATAATAGGTGTCTGCTGTCAGAAATGTAGGGGGACAACTGCTTCTTGGTCGTAGACTAGTCCAAAGGGGGTTTGGTCGGTCGATCATTTGTAGGCTATCCTGTATGCCCATAGGACCGTAGGAATTTCCTCTTCCCAGTCGTCCTTGTCGGTACTGCATATTTTGGTTAACCTTTTTGTTAATGTTTTATTGAAAGCTTCAATCACACCATTTGACTGAGGATGATATGCTGTACTTCGTCGGTGGTCAATGTGGAATTGGTCGGTCAAGTGTTTGATAGTTTTGTTGATAAAGTGTGTCCCTTGGTTGTTGATCAATGTGAGTGGCCATCCGAATCTAGTGATGATGTTGTCATAGATGAACTTAGCGGCTACCTCACTCGAACATGTATCGACAGGTTCAACTTGTGCCCATTTAGTGACATATTCCACTTCATTGATAATATACTATTGCACCTGACCTTTTGGATGAGATAGGAAATGGTCCGATAAAGTCTATAGCCCATATTTCAAATGTTAGACTAGGGTTTACAGATATCAAGGGAATTTCTGTGCTCGGCAGGGGTCGACCAAGTTGTTGACATCTGTCACATTGACTAACAAAGTTTTTGCAATCTCTGTGGAGTGCCGGCCACCATAATCCTCACTGTTGGATTTTCTTTGCAGTTGTGTCTGCTTGGAAATGTCCTCCTACAGGTCCATAGTGTGCTTCATGCATGATTTGGTCTCTCTCATGGTCGAGTACACACCTTCTGAGAATGTCGTATAACCCCATTTTGTATAAAAACTCATTGATGATGCTGTAGTGTGCAGCCTTCATAGCTAAGATTTTTTTTTCTTAGTGTTCAGACCTTCTGGTGCCTGACCAATTTCCAAGAATTGAGCTATTTCTTTGATTTCTTATGGCACTACTTCTATGCGAAATAAATGTGCATCTGGTAAGTCGTCGTCGACTTCGGTCGGTTCCTCCCCTGTGTCTATACAGGATAGATGGTCGGGCCCGACATTTAGCTTTCCTGGTTGGACAACGACTTCAAACTCAAATTATTGAAAAAGAAGTAGCCAGCGACAAATTCTCCCATGATGAAGGGGTTTATTGACAAGATACTTCAAGGCTTGATGGTCGGTATAAAATGTGAAGGGGTTGGCTAAAAGGTAATGTCGATACTTTTGGAGGGCAAAGACCATACCTAGGGCTTCTCTTTCAGTGGTTGAATAGTTCCTTTTAGCCTTATTTAATTTTCAACTACTGTAAACTATAGGGTAATCCATCCCATCATCCCCTGGTTGAGTCAGGATGGCTTTGATTGCGATTCCTGATGCATCAATATGCACATGAAATTTGGTTGACCAGTTTGGGAATTTGAGTATGGGAGCTTCGACCAGTTTTCTTTTCAGTTTGTCGAAGGATATTTGGCATTCCTCTGTCCACTCAAACTCTTGATCTTCCTTTAGTAGTTCTTCTAGAGGGTAGGTCATATCTGAATAGTGTCTTATGAATTTTCTATAATAGCCTGTATGGCCAAGTAACACCCAAACTTGATTGGGGTTTATTGGTGGTTTCAGGTCGAGGATGATTTTAATCTTGGCAAAGTTGACCTTAATACCATCTTTACAGACAATATGTCATAAGAGGATGCCTATGGGAGTCATAAAGATACATTTCTTAATATTCAGGGAGAGTTGAATCTATCGACATCTCTCCAGCATAAGTCGGAGCCATTTGCAGTGATCTTTTAAGGTGGAGTATATTGTCCAGTCGTCGAAGTATACTGCCATGGTCTTATATATATATTCTTGGAATGTCTTGACAACAATTCGAGAAAACACTGTAGGTGCATTATTTAACCCAAAAGGCATAAATATGTAAGCAAAAGAGCCAAATTCACAAACAAATGTTGTTTTATTTTGATCTTCTTTGGCTATGGGTACTTGGTTATAGCCTAAGAATCCATCTATAAATGAGTAGAATTAATGGCCTGCAACTTCGTTCAAGATTTCGTCAGCGTAAGGGGTGGGGAATGGGTCTGTCAGTGTGACTTTGTTGAGCTCCCTAAATTCGACACAAATTCTTAACCTTGTTGGGTCATGTTTCTTAGGCTGTACGACCATGGGGCTTGCCCATTCCGACTGGTCGATGGGGTAAATGATCCCTGCTACTAACATGTTGTTGATTTCCTTTTTAACTATCTCCTTGTACTTGTGAGCTAGTTTATAAGGTCATTTATTGACAGGTCGAACATCATGTTTAGTATCTATTTTCATTTCTCCCATTTCTTGTACTAAGCCTTTTAAGTCTTTATAGTCCCTGGCAAAGACATCTTGGAATTCTCTAAGTAATTTTACTATTTCGGTGGTCTGTTGTTCGTTCCAGTAGTCACCAATATTGGCTATTTTTGGTCGGTCATCTTTTGAGATGTCGACCTCTTTAGTTTTCACTTTGGCATCTAGCCACTCCGGTGCTTTAGCTTCATTGATCGGTCAACTTCATTCTTTGAACTGTGAGAATGTGGCAGGGAAATCGGCTCCAGTCATTCTGTTAAGATCTGGTTTTTCGGTGGTCTCGACTTTCAGGATGGAGTGGATAGGTTTTGTTGTTTCAATATGGTCGGGTTTCCATCTAAATCTCTTGCCTTCTATGTGTTCATTTTCTAAGTGTAAATGGGTTGACTGTGGTTTTGACTCAGTTTGTATATTGTTACAGTCCTTGATCTGTCGATGGTCTTGGGAGGGTTGTTTTTCGGTCGATTGGAGAAATTGTTTGATTTGTTGTGCTGTCTCAACCAATTTTTCATTTTGTGGTATGAAATAGAAGTATTTCATAAAATTTTCCCTTAGTCCATGCGAGAAGAAGGTTTCACCTCTAGCTTCCTCCATCTTATACTATTTATTGGGTGAGTCAGCGAGGGTTGAAGGGAACAAGTGTGGCCAGGCCCTCTCATCTTTATATCCAAGTCTTCTCCACTCTGTTTCACAAGTCTTGATATGTCCTTCTGGATTTTGACCTTGGGTAAAGATAGGGATTTGGGCTTAAGGGTTTAACTTCTTTCCACCAAATCACTCGACAAAGAAAGTCGAAGCAGTTGTCTAGGTCTGTAGTTTTGTCTGATGGGTATCCGACCATCTTGCTGCTTGACCTGTAAATGTTTCAACTAAGATTTGGATTTGGCCATGTTCTCCAATATTTTTAGATACTTGTTCGACGTGCATGACTGGGGATTCCCTCTCCTTATACCTGGGTATTTGTGTAGTGTTTAAGTTGGTTGGTTGTAAGGTAGGGTGTTCCCTTACTTTCTTTTCAAATATTTTGGGTATAATTGATACTATGAAGCACTGTCGGGTGGGTTTTTTCTGTACTTTTTGTATAGTCCAGCACCCTCTTGCTTGTGTTTCGTAATTTTCCATCTCCCAGTCATACAGTTCAGCGTCTGAGTTATAACCAATTGAATATTGGTTACCTAAGTGAATATCTCCATAGATGTTTGGCTCCGTATAGTCTGTATTGTTGTGGATTTGGTAAAGTTGCTTGACATCGACTTCCTCATAAATAGGTTTCATCCAAGGCTCTCCTTGGGATGGATGAATGGGTATAATGACTTTTTGACTATTTCCTTTTAACTTGATTTGTTTCTTATCTAAGGAGATGGATGCTTTCATCTTTCGTCCCCAAGGTCGACCGACTAGCGCTGGGAAGGAGATAGATCCTTGTTTTGGGTCAATAATTTCAAAATCAACCTTGATCAAGATTCCTTTGATGGTCATGTCGACATATTTCCAAACCCCAATGGGTTCAATGAGGCCTTGGTCGGCGAGTTTAAGGTAAATTCCTGACTCGTAGAGTTGGGGTCTACCCATCTTTTCCCATGTATCCCGGGTCATGATATTTACTTGAGACCCGAAGTCAAGCACTACTTTTCGATGGACGTCGTAACCTTCGATTTCCAGGTCGACAAGTGGGTCGACATCGTTTTTATCTTTTTGGTTCAAGCTGTAGATGTTCTTAGTTTGTTTTCCAAGGTTGGTACCTTTTATTTCATGCAGTAAGTCAATGAACTGAGCTATGGATTGGTCTGTTTGAGCGAGTTGGATTAATTGTTGTATGTTAGGTCGACGGTTAACGAAGTCTTCTTGTCATGCAATGTCATGAAATATGTGGGTGGCTTCTTGATATGTTTGTTTTTCCTTCAGAGGATCAGGACAACCATTTGTGTTTTTAATTTTACTAATTTGAGGGTTATCAGGCCCTATTCCCGTGCCTTGTCGAGTGACAATATGTAAGTTTTTAGTAGTTATTACATCATGCTTTTGTACACAAGACAAGATGTTAATGTTTTTTTTCGTCTTGATTTTCTCTAACATAGTAGGACAATCCTCAAGAGAGTGATCGCCTACTCCACAATGTGTACAGAATTTAAGATCAGTTCTATCTTTATATGGACAGTTTGTGTATTGGTGACCTTCTTTGTAGAATGTGAAGCACTGGGTTGGTCCACGCGTTCATATGTCGCGATTCCCAAGGAATCGACCTCTTCCTCCATAACCCTGACGTCGGTTTTCATACCAGCGCTCATATCGTTGGCCGTCATATATTTGTCCATTCTGGTTGTTTGCTTGATTGATTTGCTCATTGTTTTGTGCTACTGCATTCATTTGGTAGACCGCCTGATAGTTCTGTCGGTTCTTCAGGTTTAACTGACAGTCGGCGGTGTTATGGCTCTTGTTCTCACAGATGGCGCACCAGGAAGCCTTTCCGTTCTTCATGTTAAATGGACAATATTTTATAGTGTGATCTCTGTGTTCCTAGAAAATGTCGCAAAATGATTTGGTTTGTACAAAGCAGACGTCTTGTCGACTATACTCTTGTCGACAGTTATCTTTCGAATGACTGACCATCAAGCATTTGGTACACCAAATTTCCTGATTCTTGAGGGTTAGTTCTTTCAAAGACTTCTACACATTTTCAAGCTGTTCCTCTAATTGGTGGTCGGTGGGGTAATCAGGTATGTCTTCATCCATCTCCACCTGAAGAGCTTTTGTCAATGCTTCTTCATATGTTTTGAACGTCTCTAGACTAATGTGGCGGCATACTTTCTGCGATAATCTTGCAAGGAACCATTGAATTAGTAATTTTTCATCAATAACCTAATCTAGCTTGCTTAGTAGGTCCTTCCAATGTTTATCGTAGTTGCGGACTGTCTCCCCTAGCTTTTGCTGCGTCATTTTAAGCTTTTTGGCGGCCAGGTGCTTAGCGTCTGGGGTTTTGAAAAATGACAAGAATTGTGCCTTAATCTCAGCTTTTGTCGCTCTGGGTTTCCTTTCCGAAAAGTTCATGTACCATGTCAAGGCCCTTTTCCTTAAGGCTCCTACGAACTGTGCCATTTTTCGGTCTTCATCTGTCACCTGGTTTGTTTCCCAGGTTGACTCGCAGACGAACTAGTGTCATCTGGGGTCTTCATCTCCCTCATAGAGAGGAATGTGAACCGATCCGTGACCCATGTCTGAATCACTTTCACTATTCTCATAAGTCGAAGGAGGTGGATATGGGGGTCGTGGTGAAAGTGGTGGGGTTATTGATGTAGTCGTTCCTCCGAAATTCTGGTCGACGGAACTTACGCTCCCGTCGGTTGTCATGTCGTCGTCGACTTGTAGAAGATTATTGTTGTAATCTCACAGATCACATAAGGTTACAAATAATACATACTAAAACATACATAAATATAAGACAGAGACAAGAGGTAAGAACAGATAGGATCACAGATTATATTATTACAATAAGTTCATACAAGGCAGAGAACTGAACTGAGTTCTTTGTTTGGCTCAACAGCCTAATATATACAATTTACAAACAGTTACAAAATAAATACCTATCAGTTCGGTGAATTGACACGTCTTTTAGTTAGCCGATCTAATCTTCTGCTTTAGTCAGCCGACCGACTTAGTCGGCTGATTGACTAAGTCGGCCCATCAACTTAGTTGGTTGATCGACTAAGTCAGCCCATCGACTTAGTCGGTTGATCGACTAAGTCGGCCCATCGACTTAGTCGGCTGATCGAATAAGTTGGTCTTCGTTTAAGTCGACTATGTTTACTGGCCCCTTCTACAAGTCCCAAGATGCATGTAGCTCGGCTTGCCTTCCCTTGATCGAACTTGTGCTGAGGGTGCTTTCCAACAACATAGCCCTTGCAAATTCCAGTGGTTGCCTTGATGAACGGGAGGCCTTCAACCATGGAATTTTTCTGTAATTGCTGCAAGTATTTGAAGTTGAGATGGCCGAACCTCTCATGCCATAGTCTAGTAACTTTATTTCCATGCGTCAGCAATGTGGTGGGCTTTGCATCTGCCACAAAATGGGAAAACTCATAGGTGTTTTCATGATGGTTTGCAAGGCCTTTTGCAACAAGTTTCTGGATGCAAGTTTCATGATCTCTACATCATTTAGGATGAAGGAAGATCTCTTGGGAACTCATGTATGTGTCATTTAATAAACACTTAGGAGGCTTGATGCCAGAGATGGTACATACAAAACATTTGAAAAATGGCCATTCTCAAGATCAATAGTATTTTGTCCTTCTGAAATGATGGTGGATTCATCTCCCATGTGGATGGGGATGGATTTTCCAATATCCAAAGATGAGAAGGAGTCACTTTCAGCCATCATGTGGTTAAAAGATCTGGAATCTATCAAGAGTGCTTTGGACTTTGAAGTGCTTTCCATGAGGGAATGACCTTTTTCATGCTGTGGTTCCCGATCTTGCTGATCTCTCCTCCGAATGCTTTCCAAAAGATTGATGTGATTTATCTCAAGGATAAAGGTATCTTCATGAAGTTTCTTTTTCATGCAGGCATGTTCAGGCTAGAAGCCCTTCCTGCAGTACGAACACTTGAATTTTTCCTTCCCATGATGTCCTTTTCCTTTGTTCTTCTTTGAGCCGAAAGACTCATCATGTTACCGGTTTTCAACTTTAGGCTTAGGAGCTTTGAATTTAGTTTTTGGGTTCTTTTGCTACTTTCCTTTACCCTTAATATATTTAGGCCCCGAGACATGGAGGGCTTGACCATGGGAGGATTTGATGATTCCCATCTGGACAAGCTTATCATGTTCACTTGTTAGGGACTCAATGAAGGAATTGAGTGAAGTCATCTGCCATATAGGTTTTGTGAGCTTCCCCACACAGAATGTAGAGACAAAAACTAAATAATTAACTCCAATTTTGGAGAGTATGGTGAGGATGAGATGATCATCCTTCTTCTCCACCTTACATTGCTTCAACAGTAAGACAATGTGCTTTAACTTTGTGAAAAATTCATTCAATGTCTCGAAATTAGAAGGATGGAGAGATATCAACTCATTCTCAAGCTGGTATATTCTCCAATCATCCTATTTTCCATACATGATTTCCAATTGGTCCCATATTTCCTTTGGAGTCTTCAATCCCGAGAGATGGAAAAGAAGATCCCAGGAAATAGAGAGACACAAGAATCCAAATGCTTCATCTTTCTTGTTCAAGAATCTATCTTTGTCTGTCACAGAAGCAAGCTCTTCTTTAGTGTCCATAGTGACCCTATAGAGTCCTTTGGAATGTAGCTGGATCTCCATGTCTCCTTTCCATGATTGGAAATTGAACGGAGTCAAAAGTTCTACGGATGAAGCCATCTAAAATTGCTAGAGCGAATGCTTTCACCTGTTAAAAACTGAAAATCACAACAAAAGGGGCAAATTAAGGTCGGATAGCCTGCACATTTTAGGCTTTCATCACACCTACCATAGTCAATCAAGCAAGCTTGATCAAGAATTTCCTTACTTGGGGTATTAAGTGGTAAACCTTGGATTTTGGTGCAGTGCTAGAATTTTGAGGTTTTGCTCAATTTTTCATGAAAGATATATCAAAAACCTTGTTTTTGAGAGATCTAAGCTTCATCCCACTGTGAGCTCTGATGCCATATTAATTTCTCACAGTGGTCTAGGAACTGAAAAAACAGTCTCACAAAGAATACAGACAAATATGCATAAAATTGGCAAAATGGTGCTGCAATGGATGTAGGAGCTCTGTATAATCAAATGAAATAATTATGATACAATACAATGATCATGCCAGATGCATTAATTCCAATGTAATTCAAATTCCCAAGGAGGTTATTTGAATTGAATGAGTGAGTCTAGCTTAATTGAATGTAAGCCACAGTGAACCCTCGAGTTAACCACTGATCAAAACCCTAATTGACTCAACTGAGTCCTAACTAAAGTCAAAGTGCAATAAATGACTGATTCTAACTGAAAGTAGCTTAGACACATGTCACTATAAGCCAACCAACAAGTGGTAGCGCATCAATGACTCCAATGAACCTCGATGAGGTTAATTGAAGTGTAACTAACCATCTTAAGTGGTTGGAGGCACTCCTGTTGACTCCAGTTCATTAAATAATCATTAAATAATCAATTTAATGAAGGGAGGCACCTTGACTACCCTATTTAACTGATTGTAACCATCAATTAGCAATAAAGTGCATTTATGACACTCAGATCACCCCTGGAGTGCTCCAGTTAGCCTCCCTGAATGAAGGAGAAGGCTAAGTTAGCCTCCTTGACTAAAGGTAGGCATGGGTGTGCTCATGCTAATGTCATATAGTGCTGCTCTGATGTCAATTAATTCAATAAAACTTAGGATAGTTTTTTAACTAGGCCAAATTGACCAAAATGAGTGTGTATGTTGGTAAATGTGTCCAACACCCCACAGCGGTATAAAGTGTTATCCACTATAAGGTAGTTCTTAGCTACATGACATAATCGTCATTGCTCATCCCATGAAAGGTGAGTAGGGAGCTTCAACGTTTTCAAATATACAATGATATCCCCATACGATGGGTCCAAAGTTGATTTAAGGAAAATATGCTCATCGACAAATGTATCCTCATAAACCTCTTCCTCCTCCAAACTTAGAAAATCAGATATGAGCTCAGCAAAGATCAACAATTTCTTCAATTTCTCTGAAATGAATTTGAGATCGAACTCTTGCAAAATAAAAATCCATTTATTGTATTTTCCCCCAATCATCCTTCTAGTGAGGATGAACTGAAATTGATTGATATGAGCTATAACCAAGGTTTGGTGAAGGAGAATGTAATGTCTCAATCTCTAAACCGCATGAACAATGGCCAAGGAAATCTTCTCCACCTGGGAATAATAGATTTTCGCATCAATAAGGTTTAGGCTCAAATAATATATGACATGCTTGTGGAGCTCCTCATCCTCCTAAACCTAAACCATACCAACCGTCTCCATGGAAGCAGCCACATAAATCAATAAATCATGGCTATGGTCAGGTGGAATAAGCACGAGAGCTGATTCTAAGGCTTGCTTAAGAGAATCAAAGGACTCATGGGCTCGCTTATCCCAACAAAAAGGAGTGTCCTTCTTTAAAAGGTGCATAAAGCCTCTAGTCAAGTTGGAAAAATTAACTATGAATCTCTGCAAGAAATTTGCCATGCCTTGCAAACACTAAAGGTGTCTAATATTACACGGGGGATACAATTGAAGTATTTCCTCAACCTTTAATGGATCGACACTTATACACTCCTTGGATATGACGAACCCTACCAAGAGACCAACAGCCACGCAAAAGATGCACGTATGACGATTTAACCGAACCTGGTAATGGTGACATATTTCAAATGCTAACCTCAAATGGTATGGATGACACACTCTCAAATGAGAATGAGTAGCAAGGTCATCCAAATGCACTTTGATAATCGTTTTGAGATCATGAAAAATTAAGGTCATAGCCCGCTGAAATGTAGCTCCTGCGTTTTTAAGGCCGAAAGGCATCTTTCGATATGCAAAAGTACCCCAAGGACAAATAAATGCAGTATTATGTTGATCCTCAGGTTTGATGTCCATATGATTATATCCAAAAATTCCATCCATGAATGAGAATACCTTGTTTCCCCCACACTCATCCAAAATATGATCAATAAATGGTGTGGGAAAATTATCCTTAGGACAAGCATGATTTAAATCACGGAAATCAGTGCATATGTGGATCACTCCCTACTTCTTATCAACCAAAAAAATATTTGAACCCCACTCCGCCAGGGGAATGGGATAGATAAAACCATCTTTTAACAGTTTCTCTATGTCAGCCTTAATGGCGGGTGCTTTTCTAGGATTCACCGCACACAAACGTTGTCAAATTAGCTTCGCACTTAGATAGGTCTTAATCTCATGTTTGACAATACGAGGGTCAATAAATAGAATTTCCTCGTATGACCAAGAAAATATGTCACAAAACACTTTAAATAGCTTGGTATACTCCTTGATCTCATCAGGGGAACAACCTGCTCCAATGTAGACATTCTCAACTTTTCCAGAATCGCGAGAAATATTGATAGAAATAATAGGTGATAAATTATCCATGTTCCCATTGGCCATCTAAATAGGAGAGCTCAATAGAACCACGGGACTACCAATCTTCTCACTAAGAATATCCCTAAATTCATTACGCTCCATATAGTCGAGTTCAGGAAGAAAATATGATCTATGATGTAACTCTTCCCAAGGTGGTTCAACCCCGGATATGGCCTCAATAATGGCATCATCCAATGGAAAAACATCATCGAGGAAATCATGTGCATGAGAGGACTCAACTTCCCATGTAGGAAGCACATACAGGTCCTCCTCCTCTGTCCATGAAGAGGAAGGACTAGGCTCTATAACTTGATCAAGATTTGCTTGATATGCTACGATCGTTGCAAGAAACAACACATCTATTTTGATAGATCCAATCGAAGGACTCGGTGAAGGAAGAATCCAAGGATATTCCATATTGGTAGTGTGAAAAGACACTGCATTCAATGAGGAATAAGCCCCACCAAAACTAGATCCGATCATAAGAATAGGCACAGGATACCTAAAGGTTCCCATAAGAGATGGATACATACCCACACCCACACTCCCAGTTGCTGGCTAAGAATGATCGATAATAGGGATAGAAGTTCTCGATGATGCATTAACACTCGAATTACGGAATGACATCTGATCAATCATAACAATATTCCCATTAGATGGAAAGAATACCACTTGAAAGAGAGAATAGGATATGGCTTGCATACTATACATCCAATTCTGGCCCAGAAAAAAGATTATAGTCAAGGGTCACATCAACCACCTTGACCTTGATCATGATGGTCTTCACTCCCATTTGGATCTTAAGAGAAGGAAGAATTTTATGCGACTGAAATGATCTACCATCGAAACATGTCAACATAGTAGCAGACTAAGACAAATCGAGAGAACCCAAACCCTTCCAACATGACAAATACATCATGGAAACAGCAGTGCCTTCATCAATAATAGCGTGTTTGACGATCATATTAAGACACCCTACATGAATCAAAAGAGACACGTAGTAAGGCGAGTGAGGCTGTATTCCCATGGTTTCAAATTTGATAATGGAAGAAGAGTTATCATAATTAACCCCAATATCGGAAATCAAGGCTCTCCTCTACGAAGGACAAGTTTGAAGTCCTTCAAGCGCGGACATCGTACAAGGAGTTTGGCCCAAATCCTCGACAACAGAATAGTTCTGGGTGGCTCGAGTATTAGGATTGTGCCCTAAACACTTTAGGAATCCATTAGGAATGCAAGCTTCAACTTTAGGTTTATCTGTAGGTTTTTTGATACGCAAAGGGCTCTTGGGTGGAGCGAGTTCCTTTCCAAGGTCTCATTGTGACAAACCATAATCCTTCGCACAAGTCACAACCTTAGTAGCATGCACCATGTTGATGCAACCATCACCAATATTGGCCTTCGGTAGATTTTGATCTCCATTCAATGCATAATGAGGATCAATCATCCTCGAGTTCATATTTTAATTGCTGGGTAAAGGATTAGTTAGTACAGCTGGACCCTGTGCTATGAAGCTTGAGGCATATTCCATACGAGGGCACAAGTGAGTGATGTGGTCCTCCTTACATAAATTGTAAGGAAACTTTACCTTACGTTTAGTATGCTTGTCCCCCCTAGAATTATGAGCATTCTTGTCATTATAATTAGCATTTTCGTTCTTATTCCCACCCTTACGATTATTTTTCCATTTTTTTTATTCCTTCCAGGCTACTGGTTGTCCTTCTGTTCTGACGATTGCACAGAAAGTGCACTTGCCGATTGGGTAGGTTGAGACAAATTCGTTGCTTCTCCCGACGTATATTTATTAATTGACAATTAACTCACTTGTTTCACAACCGAATCCATAGTTTTGGTACTTATAGAGCCAACAATGCCATCGGCATGTGGCCCAGGTTTGATCTTGGGATATAAACTAGATCGTGGAGCATTAAGTATAATCTCATAAAAAGTTCGGATTGAGCATAGATCGAATCCAACTCTTGTGGCCTAAAGATTGCTTGTTCCTCATTTTGGGCTCCGGATGTAGAAACATCGTTCATGATGTAAGGTAACAACGACTTGAGGAACCATTCAAGGAGAAATTCTAGTGGTATAAAGGCTTTAATCAACCGCTTTTATCTACTCCACTCTTGAATATGATTCGAGATATGTGTGGCTTTGTCTTATCGAAATCTCGACAAGATTTCGGTACCAAAGTCGTAACGTACGGGTAGCTGAAGGTGATTGAGGAAAGTCATGGAAAGGTCATCAAATAAAACATATGCCCCCCTTGTTAAATCTATATACCATTTCACAGCAGGCCCGGTGAGGGTTCGCTGAAATAGCCTCAACCAGATTGAATCGTCATGTAAGGAATTAGAAGAGCACCAAAGGTGAAAAGTAGTGACACACTCACCAGGATCTTCTCCAGCTTTACCCTCCAACTTGGGAATGTACGAAGTAAGCTTGTCAAGGATGGCCAACCAGGCCGGGTCATGAGATATTGGATTGTTCATAAGTCTCGATAAGTCAGGTAATTTCAACGTTGTGAGCAAAGGGAGCCTAGGTTGAGCCAGCATATGCCACGCTCCCTGATAGTTCTGGTTCATGTAAGGTTGATTGCTATGAATACCATGGCCTTGGCCATAATAACATATTCCCATTTGAACCTTATAGGGATGCATGGAAGCATTGTGATGTGGGGTACCTTGATTATGCAGTGCTAGAAATCCATAATTGGAAGAGTAAGAAGGTTGTTGATACTTGTACCCATAGGGTTGATAGTTTTTTCCATACCGTAGTCCATAAGACTGTCCATGAGAAGTTCCATAAGGTGTCCCATGGGATGTCCCATGAGAATGTCCATAGTTAGGGATATGGGGAACTCCTTGAGATGGGCCATAAGACGATCTAGACATAGGGATATGACCTCCTGACACAACAGGAGGTACTTGACTCTGAGATACTACCGTGTGAGTAGTTGCAGCATGAACATGGCTAGTAGTGATATTCCGGCCTGAAGGACCATGTGAATGAGGGGGACGAAGGGTTTTCAAATATGAATTCGAAGGAGTAGGGTTAGAGGACAAAGGGACATGTGAAGAAATGTAAGTGGTGTTTGCAATGGTCACTCGTCTCGGTTCTGGTATCTACATATGATTACTAACACTAGGTCTAGGACGGACATGTGAGGTTGCTTTGACCGCTGGGATGGAAGGTGTAATGTGACTAGTGTTCCCAAATATCTCTGCATGGAAAGGAATAGGAGTTCCCCTAGGTGTAGTTCTAGGTTCAACTTTCGACTCAACATGATGTACCAGATCGGGTGCAAGGTTATTAGACATGCCATACTAAACATGACTAGTGCTTGTGGGTTCATAATTCCTGTAGTTTCTTGGTAACCAATACCGACGACCTGTGAATGAGGGATCATAACCATATTGTGAAGGTATTTCCAGTGAAGGATCATATTCGGGAGTAGCATCTTCCTCCCCAACCTCATGAGCTGGAGAGGACATCTCTGGAATCTCATCCTCATGATATCCCATAGTGTGTGAATCAAAGTGAGAAGTAGTCCAATCGAACTGTCTATTTCTCTCTCCCAAAGGAGGAGGAGACGTGGAAGGCCGAAGTCCTACTAAACAACGAGAACGACAAATTTCCTTTCCTTAATCCACAATGACTCAAAAAATGAAAAGACTCGATCTAATAATGAAAACCCTAGGAAAACTAGCATGCATAGAGCATACTCCTATAAAATGTAAAGCCAAATCACAACCAAGCAAGGGTAGGATATGTGACCTCCCGAATGAAGCAGGTATGTCTCTCCTAGGAGAGGCTTGAGACTCCCATACACAACAAGCAGAGGTTCGTAACAAATTATAGTGGCCCTCAGCTTCAACGCATTTAGCGACTATGCTGTCCAACCCCTACCTAGCCAGGACACTTGTAGAATAACCTCTCTGAAGTACCCCTTCGATAACCTAGGTAAGGAAACTAAGGTCACCTCAATATAATCAATGCTCAGGTGGATAGTCGCAAGTGGGATTGATTGTATGGGTAGGGTAGCAAAGCCCGAAACTCTCGAAAGAGCCCCCAGATACGAATACAATATTGTAAATATCCTGAGTGCTACTCAATTACAACTAGACATCCCAATCATAACCAGTCACATGCCTCATTCTTAACTCCCTTGTAAGAGGAGGATCCTGAGATCACTGATTATACAAAAGGAATTTCACACTCTCACCTATATAGACACATAAATGTTTCATTTAGTGGTCTTAGAGAATTTACTCACAATGAACTATTCCAAGACCCTAAAACCTAGTCTTGTTGGTGCACCCTATAAAAGAAAATAGTATAATTCATTTTATTATGCATTGATTTTAATTGGCTAATTACTGAAAGGGAAAATGGTCATGCAACTAACGATGTTATGATCGAACAAGAAGTAAAATGCACACCTAACAATCAATGCAAATGCACTGTGTCAAATGAAGCACAAGGTATGCTACTACGTGAAGTGTAAAATTTTCCTTCAAATGAATATGCAATCATTCCTATAGTAAAATCTGACTAATACTCTCCAATCAAACCTAATGCAAGTACCATGCAAATGCAAAATGCAAACAATGCATAATGATGCAAAAAGAAAATGTTTTTGTATTTTTTGAATTAAATGAGATAAAAAGCAAAAGGATGACTATACAACCCTTAGACTCTACAAGCACTAACAGACAACACCCAAGCAAATCACCAAGGTAAAAGAGACCTAATGCACTAATCCCAAAACAAAAAAATAGAAAATTAAATGACAAGAACATTTTCAAAAATTTAAACTAAAAAGCATCTCTGGTCAGAAACAGGGGTGTATACAGACTCTAGAAGCATCCAAGAAGACTCAGCAATCATCCAAACTCACCCAGCAACAATTAATATTCCCCAAGGAAAAAAATCAGGGCATACATGACTGTCTGCAATAAATCCACGTATATACGTGACTATTCTAGGAAAATTTGCGTGTACACATGACTGTGAAGAAAAACCCGCATACAGGAAGAAAAAGAGATAAAAAGAAGGCAAACAGATAATGCTGAGACAAAATTTACTCTTGTAAGACACTACTGGGAAAACATGCCCCCAGACCCGACTCAGAAATAGAGAAATCATAGCAATTCAAGAACATTGAATGCCGACAAAACCCCCAAAGGAAATAACTAGGAACTCCCCAGTATGGTCGCCAATTCTATTACAGAGAAAATTTCCTATGGATTTGGTGTACCATAATAGACAGAGTAACCGCAGAAATCAATCCCTTCCCAATATGCAAGAGAAGTAAAACATTTGACACTAAAGGATCTTGAAAGATACCTTATTCTAGATGGTTGATGTAGATCCCTGTTGAGCTTTTCCAATCCCACTTGTGTTAATAATTTTCTCTCTCAACAACAACAAACAAGACAATCATGCTATATAATGGTGTTAGACGTACTCTAGCATATATAATCAATAATGTATAAGCAATTAAAAGCATCCACATATTCAATATTCATTTAAATGCACATCATTGGACAGGAAAATATATTTCTATTAATATAAATCAGAGATTACATGAATGACAACCTCTGTCGGCACATCTGCGAACTGGAGAAACTGAGTCCTCCACCTGGGCCTCTAGCACCTCAATCCTCCATCTCTTGATAGCAATCTCACAAGAAAATGCAAGCTTGGGAAGAACACCATGTGCTCCAAGGGGCAAATGGATGTAGACTCAAGTATAAGCAAGCTACGACAACAATGGACTATATTTTTCTTACTTTTCAATTCCCCCTCTTCAATGTATCCAAAGGGTTCCTTGTATAGTGCTTCAATGGGGTAATGGAAGGTCAAATTCAAGAGATCTCGAGGCATATGGAAGGCCAGGAGACAAGTGACTCAGATCCACATCAAGGAAAACCCCAAAAATATTTGTCCTTTTGCACACATCCCGATGTACGTGGGTTTAAGGGTTATATCCGCGTGTATATGTGAGAAAGGGTTTAAAAGTCGCATATAGAAAATAACATGTGTTTTTAGGGATGATCTTGGAAACATCAAAGGTACAAAAATAGTCCATGGAGTCCAAAGAGTCTACAGAGGGATAGGGAAGGCCATAAATGTGTGATCTACAATGTGTGGTAGAATCAACTATAATAGATATATTGTGACAATAATTTCATCCATGTAGGACTCCTTTTTGGAATATCCTTGGCAAACTCAAACAAATATGGATCATATCCAAGGATTGTTACACCAATTCCAAAAGTCCCAGTAACTCAGATAAACCTATAGAGATCCATCTTAAGGATATATCAAGTGGCAAGAGGGAACAAATCCCTTGAGATGTAAACCTTTTTTAAAATGCAAAAAATGAGGAAACGTTTGTCCCTCAAGGTATTTGTTCCCTTTTGACACTTCAAAAATTCTAAGTTGTGATAGATCAATACTAGTGGTTATTCCTTTTGTTATTCTCATTTTTCGGGTCCTCTTGGATTTTACATATTGTACATGGATGTGAAAGGTTTTTTAGTCCATTTCTTCTACCGTCCTAACCTCATGCATTGTGAGAACAAATGGATAGTAGTTCCTCAAAATGGATACTAAATGTTTGAATAAATTCTTATTATAACATCTTCTTAGTATAAATTATGACTCCAATCTTTTTACATAATTCTTGCATGCATATCTCAAAATTGTTTCAAATAGATAGCTGTAAAACTCTACAGAACATATTGAGAAGGGAATGCATTTTAACATAATCGGCATAAACAAGAAATATGAATATAGTTTTTATAGGTACAGGAAATCTTATCTTATCCCCTTCATGGACCTTATTTCAAATTGAAAAATAGTTGCACTTAAATTTCTTATAGCAAAACTGCATTTTTCCCATGTCCTCTTAAATGCATGAGCTTTTTCAGAATTGGTCCAAGTGTATAGACTATAAATAGATTACATTGGTATTTATATACTCAACCTGCCATCCCTTGAAACGTTTGGGGATGTGGTCTAGCCATATAAGTGGCATGTCTCAGAAACCAGTGCAACATTCAATATAGAGTTTGCAAATGACATGAAGAAAAAATAACAAAATTCAGAAACTCGTAGCAGGAACCAAATCTGGACATATTACCAAAATTGGTTTTATTCTCCTTGTCGAAAATTTACAGAAAGATTGTAACAGAATAACTTAGGGATAGAAGAAGAATTGGCACATTAAGGGCTAGATGATGCTTTGGATCAGCAAAACATTGTGGCCAACTGCTCCTAAAATGTGAATTTCCACCAAATTATGGAAACTATGGAACACATAGACCAACCAACCCAACACAAAGGATAAATCTACCAAGGAGTTGTTCAAGAAATGAGGAAAATCCATGGGATAAGAAAAAGTTATAAAGAAAATCTGGGCTCAAAATATTGCCTAGATAAGAGTCTACTAACCATAGAAAATTAGAAATGGACCAATTTGGACTATTTTCAGCCTGTTGGTTGCTTGGTTTCTAAATATGATATGGAATAATTTTGCATTGAGTTATGTTATGTATACTTTAGTTCAAAAAATGTCCATCATCTAGTTAATAACATTACATGTAAACAAAGTATTAACATCAAAGCTAGTATGGATTCATTTCAAAAGAGTTGTCATAGGAAAAGGTACAGTAAGAAAAAACAATTGCGTTGCCTCAAATCAACAAAAGGAAATTAGCAATCTAAAATAAGCAGGTCCAAATTAAGGTAGATATAAATCAATGCTAGATCCAAGAAAGTCAAAAAATATCCCCAAATAGATAGTAACAGAAGAACTGTTGAGAGCCAGATAAAGAATTATCCCATCAAGGGTCCAGACTCTAGACAATTTCTTGGAGAAGTAAAAATTTGTGGCTAGCTGTTCCTAAAATGCAAATTTTCTAACAAATTAAGGAAACTATGGAACACATGGACAAGCCAGCCCAGCACAAAGGTTAAATCTTCCAAAGAGTTTCCCAAGAAATGGGGCAAATCCACATGATAAGGAAATGTTCTAAAGAAAATATGGGCTCTAAATCTAGCTTAGATGACAGTCTAATATCCATAGCAATAGACCAATCTGGAAGAATTTTCTTAGCTTCTTAGTTTATGAATCTTATATGGAAGAATTTTCCATTAAGTTATGTTATGTATATTAGTTTTATTCCGCAGTTTAAACAATGTCCATAATCTGATTTATATGTAAACGGGGTATTAAAACTAGAGCTAGTATGAATTCATTTCAAAAGAGCTATGATAGGAATAGGTACAATACGAACAAAAGAATGTGTTGCCTCAAATAAATAAAAATATTTCAGCAAAATCAAAGAGGCGGACCCAAATTGATGTAGATATACAATTTAAACATATAATAAATCAATGCCAAATCAAAGAAAGTCAAAAAATGATTGATCCCTTCAAACCTCCAGACTCAGGTTGGTTCAAAGAAAACTTTTGAAATATAGTCTAATGTAAAATCTAAATAGAAAGGGCTGATTGTTATCAGAAACTGCCATGAAAGGGAAAGGATTGAGGAAAACATACCTAGAATAGGTGTAAAGAAACAAGATGACCAAAATCCAAGATGCACTAGTAGGAATGAGTGCAGCAATGACCATGGGAACCTAGCCCAAATATGTGAAATAAAAGGGACTCTACACTCCTCATAGATATCCTTAACGAGGAGGGAGTTAGCAGGTCATGGGAACTGGTCCAGCACATTCGATGATGCTTTTTAGAGGATAAGAATAATTTCAATCTAGTAATATTACAATATTTGAGAAGGAAAGAAAACCATATGGTTGAATTCCTGGCTAGCAAATCCATCGCACTGAAAAGTGATGAAGGGATAGAAATGGGAACATGAAAAGAAAACAACAATACGACATATACTACTTCAACAAACACACACTCAGAAAGAAAAACTACTTCATTTGGAATGTAAAGCACATGATATCGCAACTAAGAACCAACTCTCATAGGTTAATATGTGAATCAAGAAAATGGGAACAACCAAATGAGCCACCATATGGAAGGGTGTGCAGGGTATGTGTGAATGGGAGTAAAAAATACAATAGTGTTTTCTTCTATTTTGTACAGCATAATCACAAATCACAGAGATATCAAACTTGCATATCAAAGGCCAGGGTTCGTCATTCCAAAAGGATCTAGTGGGAGGTACATCAAATTTGGTACATAAAAATATGCATGCAAGAAGAATACAGTTGAAGGAAGAGACATATATTTATTGTCGCATTTTTCTTTAAGCTCTTTGAATATGTTACACAGAAGGATTTTTTTTTATCTCATATAGCCACTCAGCTGAGTGACAATTTAATAAATCAATCCATTTATGTATCTACTCGAGCTTATAAACTCTACAATAAATCAAATGATTTCCAAAAAGGGGCTGGACACTTGGTTTGTTTCCTTTTGTTTAAATATTAGCACATCCATAGACTTCAATCAAAGTAGCTCCATAACCTTAGGTATATTCTATTCATACAAATCTATGGCCAAAAGAAACATGGATCCAACCAACGTATAATAGAAGGGACCAAAAATCCACACCATCTACTGAAGATTGACACAATGGGCCACAGAAGCATGTGGACTACAATATGATCTATATCTATGTGAGAAGCCATGATCTACAAGATTTGTTGTTGGCCTCTAAATGAGCAACTAGGTCCTCAACATTCCACAGCACTAGTTGGTCTACCCTACCTTCAATATGTTAACAAAGAATAAAAAAAGGAAGTTAGGAAAAAACACCAAGAAAGCAAGAAGGGGTTTTGTAAGCTGTGCTGATCAATAAAAAATTGAACCTACACTTGAAACCCAGATAGAAGGTACCATTCAATGCAGAGAGGAGATATCATATGGAAAATATCAAAAACATCTATTATAGGTTACAAACCACACTAGTGATATATATTGTACATGTGGGAGAAGAAATAAACATTTCTCAAAAATGTGTTGTTGCTGTTGAATGAATGCACAAACAATGTTGCTTCTGTTGAATGAATGCACATGTTTCTATCTCTAGGGCATCAAACAAAACAATTATTTAGAAGATATTTTGACCATGCCCCACACAGACTCAGAGACCAAACCTGCAATAGTTTAGGAGGAGGAGGAGGGATGCATCCTACTCATATTCATGATGATGATGATGCTCCTCCAGTAGTAGAGGAGGAAGAAAGATAGAGCCAGAATAGTTCTTTGCAATGGATGGGTCACAGCCAGAATAGTTCTTTGCAATGGATGGGTCACAACTAGAATAGTTCTTTACAATGGATGGGTCACCTTATAGTTAGTATGAGTCATATCCCTTTTAGTGAAATATTTGATTCAACCAAACTAAAACCTATAAACGCCCAATCCAAAACAGGACAAGATGGTGTCCACTTAATTCTCAACTGTTGGCGGAAAACCCCTAGAATGGGTGATCTATCCGAAAAACCATCAATTCCCTTGGCCAAAGGAGAAGGTTGAAAAAGAAATGGGATCATCTGATTATGCCATTACATTTGAAATGAGAAATGAGATCATCTAATTATACCATTACATCTGAAATGACATGGGACAGGGCTAATAATAAAGTAGATATGGCTGATAAAATGACAAAAGCTTTAGGGTTTTGTGGGTTGAAAATTGTTTGAAAATAGAGAGGTTGGTAGAAAATCATTCCTAGATTAGATTTGATTTGGACAAACAAAAATAAATAAAATTGCAGAAACATGAGGAGACATATATGCATACATATGTGGAGTGGAGTAGCATGGATTTTCTTTCCTCATACATTCTTTATTCTTTTGTATCTTCGGTGAATGACATAAATAGGTCGTTAATAGATTGCTAAGGAGATTTCATATCATAGAAAGAAAAATATTAAATTATGAAGAAAAATAAAAGAAGAGAACATCATACCAGACATGTTCTCTATCAGATGTCCTTCCTAGATAAGAACGTTCCAGACATCCAAATCCATTTTCCGTCAAGGGGACTACCATTCTCTATCACAAATAGATGTGACAGAGATGCCTACTCTCGATACTCAAACACCGATATCCAGATTCAAGAAAGAAACAACACGCCAAACCAGAAGATATGATCCATCGTGAAAGCATGAAACGAGAAGATGAACCAGCAAGCTGAAATGCCATGGCCATGGAAGGAGGAGAGGAAATTGCAGAAGCGGAAATGCCATAAATGTTGAAATGGAAAGATTGTGATTGTGATTTCCCACCTACCATGGTTGGTTCTCTCCATTCCCTATTCAATCAAAAGTGTACAAAAGTTTTGAAAGGAAACAACCTAAAGCAATTCAATCTGAAGCTTAAAAAGGAAACAAGCTAAAGCACTGGTTAAACAAAAAAAATGGAACGAAATTTATATATAAAAATATATATTATATATTTTTCAAAATAGGTTGTGTTAAACTGTGCTTTTTCCAAGGTTTAAATGAAAAAATTATGGAATCTCTATTTATTGAAATATAAATTATATATTTTGTTATAATTTATTGAAATTTAGATTATATATTTTGTTATAATTTATTGAAATTTAGATTATATATTTTGTTAAAATATAGCTTTTTAAATTGTGTTTTTTCTAAATATAAAAAGAAGCATGGTGGAATATCTCTGTATTAATGGTTTTTTTTTCGTTGTAAAAAAATATGTAATTTTTTATTCATAAGAATCAAAATTACATCATAGTTGTTCATGTAAAATGCCTTTCAAAGTAGACTAGAAGACAATATTGAAGACCTGGGGAAACCATTACAATATCCAAAAATAAATGAGAGGGATTCCACCCATCAACCTATAGAAAAAAAAAATGTGGAAAAAACAAAATAACTGTGAGACAAAAAATAGCAGGGCTCTGGAGAGTTGTCATACAAATACAACCTAAAACAGTCCAAGGAAAACTCAAAATGGTGAAACTAGAAGTAGGTAAAGCGACCTTCAGCAATCATGGTTCTGTTTGAGTACTTACATAAGTGAAGAATATTAGGGAATTATCCTATCGCAAGCTTTGATAGGTTGTCTACATCAAAATTAAACTCCCTGTACAGGTGCCTGAATGACAAAGAAAGAAAACAATTCTTTAGGAGCCCAATCATTTTCAACCAGCAATCATAACTTAGTGACTGGAAATTGGTGAGACCTCTAGCCCAATCAATATGACCTTTGAGTCGCCAAAAATAGAAAGCTAGAGATTTTATTTTTTTTTGCAAACCATAAAAGCCTTGATCAAACTAAAAGTTAACCAAAAGTATTAGTGCCACTCCCAACACCCATCCTTAGCTTGAAACTATGAGAGTCATCTATATGGATGATCATGCCAGTACCACAATTTTCATCCTACTCGACCCCATCAAAGAATCCATATATGGTATCAGATTCCAACACCGGGCTGATTCGAATCTTTTAAAATTTTGGGGCACAATCTCTGTTCCATTACAAAAAACCTGCCACAATCTAAGAAACAAGTAAACCTCCTTGCAAATTTTAATCACTTCTTCTAATGTCTACTTCAATTTTCCTTTGGAGCATGTAAGGAATGTCGATGTGCAAAAACCAGTGACCTTTGCAAATAGTGGCATTGAAGGAGGGTGCTCATGCTTTTCCTAGGATGAAAGCTCAAAATGAATATGGTTGTGAGCACATAGTATGGAGATGGTGATAATTGCAAATGTAAAGTGGAAGCAGTAACTCTGGAAGCATTGAGACCTATAAAAAAACATAACAACTGGTTATTGATTGGAGTGATGAACACGATCAGAGTGGAAATAACCATACCTTTTGTTATCACTCAGAATGTACCCACGTTGTAAAAAGGTAAACTCCAAGTTAACAACAAAAACCACTTTAGAAAGAAACTGGTATTTTCTTCCGAAGAGGGATCTCTCAATGAAAATTTAATAGGACCAGATATAAAACAACATTTAAATATTTGTATGTATGGCTGAAACAATCACATAACCATTGGGCATGGATTCACATACATATAAAGATATCACAAAGACATATACACGAGTTTCATCAAAGGAAAGATAATCACATCATCATAGTCGTTCAATTTAATCCAGGTGAGACAGAAGAGATGAGGAAACATTCCATTAACACAGAGCATCAAAGATGAATTCTATGTCAACTTTAACAGAAAATGCATAAGATGTCTGAAATGATGACTAGAGCATAAACATATGAATTCCAATCACCCAACGCTGTATTTCAGATACGAAGAAGAAACGAAATGAAGTGTTACACTGGAAAAATACAATCACATAAAGAAAGAAACACAGACTGTAATATCAATGATACAGGAATCTATTCATGCATTCACTTTGTTATTCAAAAATAGATATGTTCTCCAAAATTATTCCTCAACACGATGGGTTCCAACCCCCATCTCATAAAAAGATGCAAATATATACAAAAGATAATAGATCTTCCAAGAAGATTTACAACTGAATGATCGGCTTAATTTAGAGTTTTGTAACTGAATCCCTAACTTCTAGGAATAAATTACTGCTCCAATCCTAACAAATCATAAAGTAAAATCAACTTGGTAAAACTTCTTCATCCAGTCAGCTCCATGTCATATAACACCTGTCTCTATGCATGCAAGATGTATTTGGTTTTTCTGAATCTCTCCACATCTTTCCACTGTTCTGTGTTTGGGGTGTCACACTCCATCATCTCTCTGATTGATACTTCAAGCTCCATGTACGCTTCATAGGACATCTTGGGCAATCTGCTTCTGATAATTGTGAACTTCTGTAGAACTTTGAAATCTTCTGTTAATTTATCCACAATAGTTTTTCCTCTTAGGCTCTTTTCCAGGTCATCGAATTTAGAGTGGTCCATGCGATTCTGAACTAGCAAGCTGTGATAATGCTCCTGAGAGAACATCCGTCCCTCCTCGTCCCAGAAAGAAGGTAGCCCGTCCTCAAAAAGATCCTTGAACTCCTGCTCGAAGTTATTGACCAGTGTAACCATTTCATCTGTTCTGTCCTGGAACATCTTCATTAAATGATGTTTGTGAATAAATTTCTTAGCCCAAAGCACTATGGATATCCTGTCTTTTATCCCGAAATCATGTAAATTTTGATAAGTCAATGAGTTTAAAAAGTTCAGCGCATTTTGAGCTGTGGTGAGAGGTTTTTTTCCCATGTGTTCATTCACTAGCTTTAATCTTTGATGGGCCAAATTGATCAAAGTATTTTGATCGTCAATGAAATTCAGATAATACCTGAATTTGGTAATCTCAATAGATAATGTGTCCCAAATAATGTGTTTTTCTCCTTGCAGGGGACCTTTACCAATGCTTTTCTCCTTCAATTCATTGAACTTTTTCTGCAATTGGTTTCTATCTTGTAATATTTTGTTTTTGTTTTCATTCATTTTGGCCAGTTCATATTTGATCTTTGCATTCTCTTTCTTTAGTTCTTTGATTTCTTCATCTTTGAGACTAACTTGGGACATGGGCACCAAAAGATCATCCGCAGAAAAATCATTCAAGGGTTTCTCGATATTCACAATGGACAAGTCTTCACCTGTGGGAGTCTGACTCATTAGCTCCTCCATAATCTCCTTTTCATCAATTTGATCCTTTTTCATCAAGGAAATCTGAGATAACAGTTCATTTCTTTCACCTTCCCATTTGTCCTTTTCTTCCTGCAACTCAACAGCTCTCCCTTTATACTCCATCATTTCTTGATGGACCTTTTCTTTTTCTTCTTGAAAAGCTAGTAGCTCAGAGGACTGAACATGATCAGAACCTGGGATTTTCAATTTCTTCCTCAACACTTGGAGAGCATTGTCTTTTTCTTCTAACATTCTCCTGACTACCTGGGTGTTATCAGAACTGACAATATCTGTTTGAAGCTTTTTGATCTGGATAGCATTTGCCTTATTCTCGACTCTTTCATGTTTTAACTGGATCTCTAACTTATCTATCAGAATTTGCAATTTGTTTATTCTTATCATGGCCTGCAACAGGTCTGAGTAAATGATATCACTGGTTTGTTTATGAAGTTGTATCTTATCTAGTATACTGATCTTATCCAGCCTAATCTCCATTTCTGACATTTTCTTGTCGTTTACCATGGCTAACTTGAATGTATTTCGTTCAGCATCTCTAGCAGAAACCAGAGAAGTTTTTGGAATGTTCATACTTTTTACTCGTGGCATCAAATTCCACGTCTCCTCCAGAGACTGTTTTCTTTTATCCATGTAGTTAGTCTTGAGTTCCTCCCTTGACTTAAAAATCGGGCTTGGTTCTGAAGCATCTGTATTTTTAAAAGAAAATTGATTTACCTGCACTGCCTTCATTGGAACCAGAGCAACCTTTTTGAAACCATCAGAAATATCCTCATTTAAAATTTCACCACCTTGAAAGAACTTTTCTTTTTTATGCGAACCATCTTCATCAATCTCCATACTTTCTATTTTAGATATACTTCTCTTAATCACAATACCAGTAGCTTCTGCAGTTTGAGATGCTGTGACAGGTACAGTATGGACATTTTCATCAGACTTTGGTATCTCAGTAAACTGCAATAAATTTGTTGTTTCAGCCAACACCTCAATAGTCTGATGATCAAAAGGCTTATTCTTGTTGGCTTGTTTCCTCAATTATATTACATGGTGGGGATCATAGTTCATCTTCGACTCTTTTTGGAAATCCATACTCTCCATCAACTTCTCTATGAATACTAAAGCACATTTACTTTTGAAGATGAAAGAACTGACCTTCAGGGGGAATTTAACATTTGAATACTTTTTGAAATCCCCAAAATGCTCCTCTTCAGAATGTAGCCTTTGTCTCATGAATTCCAGAGAAAAAATCCTCGAGGTTAAGAAAGCAGGTAACTTGTAAGGATGTCTTGTAAATCCATATATCCTTAACACATTGGATTCTTTATGAAGGAATCAATCTCCAATTTGGTCCTCGGGTGAGGACTGCATCAAACACTTCATCTCGTCCAAAACACGAGGCAATTCTTCGTCAAATAACATTTTATACACTTCCGACATATCGAATTGGCATATTCGAACATGTTGATTTGCTTTGGCAAATCAGAAGAACAGATAGTATTTAAAAACTGGAGTTCGGTGACATTGGAGCATAACAGCATATTGAACAAGTAGGTCTGAAATCTAAAAAACCGAACCTTTGGAAACTTGCTTAGCTGAAGGTGGATTGCTTCAGCCAGGTATTCATCTAGACTAAAAACTGGAATTCACTGAGACTCAGAGCCTAAGGAACTTATTCTCAATAAAAACCCAAGGATGACCTCACCCACTCGGCAATCATCATCCAGACCTAATATTTGACAGACCAAAGAAATATCTAATTGGACTTCACTCTTAAAAATATGTATAGGGTATGGCAAGAAAAATCCATCTAACAATTGACCATCTTTTAGAACATTTGACAGGAACTGGAAACGGGTTTCAGTCTCACACTTCTTGTAAAATTCAGCAAGGATTGACTCATTTACTATCTCATGACTATCCAGGTAATTTTAAGGTAAACTGAGGTTCTCACAGATGACTGTAGCATTGAATTTACAAAGAATTCGAGACGTGGACTTACTGACGATAATTCTCTGAGACGGGGAGTAGTTAACGGCACACCACTCTGCAAATTCCGGGAAATGGAGGGTTTGCTCAAGGGAGAAGTAATACAGAAAGGATTTGCATACATTCAATACGTCATTCCCCTATGAATTGTAATACCACAATCTTTCCTTGCTAATAGACACGCTGCCAACAGATAGGAAGGGGTCACATACACCCCTATCTCTGTCGACGAAATATTCCTCTCTGTCATCTATAACATGACTAGTCTGTAATTCCTCCTCTTTATCCATAATTCAGTAGATAAATAGCAAACAGACGGATGGATTATGAGAGCTTAGGCCTTACCTATTATACGTGGTGGTATGCTTGAAAATGATAGTCGCAGGTTGACGAACCCGCATGTCCTTTTCACCCGCCGGAGCCAATCAACATAATACCCACCGAACAAGTCAACCTTCCTTTTATAAGGCCCCACTCCGGAGCGCTCCCTCGGCGGTTTACATGAAACCACTCTAGCCTCCGGAGTATATCACAATTTGGCGCATGGACAGCGGTTTATATTCCGCGACCACCTTCTACCTCTATCTGTCGTGCGTTTCCATACTCCGAATTCATTTGTAACCATTGATCCACATCGCCTTTGATTTTTAATCGTCAGATTAAGCACCACATAATTAAATTCCGCCCGGGGTCTCTGGTTAGAACCTTTGTGCAAGTCTCCATTCTGGAGCCATCTCCAGCCGTCGATGAAATCAACTCTTATTTCCCGCCGTCAGATTGAAAGACACGTACCCGATTCCTCCAAGCGCTTGAGTCTTATCTACCATGCAAGTCTAAGCTCCGGAATCATCCTCGGCCATTGATGTGATATACCTGTGTTTACCCACCATCGGATTAGATGACACGTATCTAATTCCACTGGGCTTCCCGAAATTATCCCCCGTGCAACTTTATGCTACGGAATCCTCCATAGCTATAGATGCGATCGAACATGATCTGTCAACCATCAGATTGGGTGGAAAATATCAAATTCTGCTAGGCTCCATTGTTTTAACCATTGCGCATGTCCATAAAGTGGAACCAATACGGGCCGTGGATCTCTTCAATCCAAATCAACAGTCGTTGATCTGTGTATGTTATTAAATGCCCGGATATAATTTATCTTCTGTGCACCTTTGGAGAGCAGGGATATCGTAGACCGTTGATCTTCAACTCTTCACTCCGCACCATTAGATATTCATCGTTTTCGCTCGCCATGATAATCTTATACTATATCTTTTAACCAAAGTTTGGCAAGCTACTTATTATTTCTCTTTCATCAAAGGTTTTCCATCTCTGTGCTAAATATATGTGTTAACACCTTTGAGGCACTCTAACTAGTCACTGCGAGATCCCGAACTAGTTTATCGTCTGCAAAAATAGGGTATCGTGTGCAAAAATAGGGGAGCAGGAGTTGAATGATACCTTCAACCACAAATCTGAAGTTGATGTGTTTTTTTGGCCATGCATTGGATGCATTTGTTAAGTCTACATGGAGGAGGTGCATTCGAATGGATGGTTCTCAAGGGGATTTAGGGTTATGATGCTTCTAGCTAGGTATCGATATGGTACTGGTTCTATTACCTTATTCATAATTGACGTAGGAACCTAATTTTCCTTTGGAATGCACTTAACCAATTTTGCTTCAATGGTGCAGCAGGGATAAAGATGGTTAACAAAAAATTCGAGCAATTTATTTGTTGGATCTCTAAATATTGAGGTGCATGGCACCAATATTACTAATAGAAGGTAGACAAGTTACAAAAATTACACTTCATTGCCAAATTTTCATTTTTCCATGACACAATTAGTAATGACTAACATAAATGACTAATTCATATTCTTCTAGCTAGTCATTGTTTGTGCTGTGACTAAATTAGTCATTTATGTTAGTCATTTTTAACTCTGCCACTTATTATCTAGTCATATTTGTTAACTGGTGACTAAATTAGTCGTTAATTTTAGTCATTTATAGTTGGGTCAATGAAAATTGCTCATATTTAGTAGTAAATCACTTGAAAAACCTGTGGTGACTAGAATTGTTAGTCACCTAGTAGATAATTCCTCATTTTGTAATAGTGGTATCAGTTGAATTGCATAGAGAGATCACTACCTTAGAAGAGTTTTGAATTTTCTTCAATCACACCTTCAGTTTTGCGGATATCAATCCATCCATTTGTGCACTGCAACATATCCATGATGTTGTTCTAAAGGTAGTTCTAGTTGCATATCCAATGGATCTGCACAAAACACATATGATGCATTCGATGATGGACTGCTACAATGTTACAGGAGGGCCTGATGATGGGGATGACCTAAGGAACATCAAAATTCTAGAGAAAGAAAGAATTCAAAATGTCATGGCACCCGACATACCGACAGATCCAATGAATCAACCATTAAAATTTCAGAAGGTCAACATTGGGACAGAGGAGAAACTGAAGTTTACAAATGTTGGGGACTACTGGGATGAAGAAACCATGGAAAGATCATATATCTCTTGCATGAATTGCAAGATTTATTTCCTATAATGTTTTCTGAAATGAAGGGGATATTGGGAGATTTAAGAGAGATAAAGATCCCACTGAAGACAAATGTGAAGCCGGTGAAGCAATGGTTGTATAGCCTAAATCCACAATACAAGTAGAGGTTCAAGGCTTAGCTCAACATAATGATGGACGCTGGGATAATAAAACCAGTTGAGAAACCATAATAGATCAGTCCCATCTTGGTGCAAGATAAGAACACAGGTGAGGATCGGATTTTTGTTGACCTTAGAAAATTGAATGATGCATGGACCTGCATGATCCATTTCTAACACCATTTACTGATGATGTACTGGATGAAGTGGGTGGTCAAGAAATCTATTCATTCACAGATGGATTTTCTGGATCACGAAATTAAGGTCGTGAAAGAGGATTTCCATAAGGAAACTTTTGTTACTGAATGGGGATGTTTTCAGTACACTATGATGCCATTTGGACTAAAGAATTCACTTGTGATATTATCCAGAATTGTTGTCGTTGCTTTTAAGGATTTAATTCATATTTTTCTAGTAGTTTACATGGATGAATGAACAATTTACAGATAGATTAGGTACCATCTAGCGAACCTTCAAATGATGTTGGAGCGATGTTGACACCATCAGATCACACTGAATTCAAGAAGTGCATTTTATGTGCACCTTTTGGGATGTTGCTTGGGCACATCATATGCAAGGAAGGAATGTTGGTTGATCCATCCAAGATTGCACTAATTTTGAATTTTCCACCACCAACAAATGTGAAGCAACTCCGAGCGACATTAGGCCACACGAGGTACTATTGCAAGTTCATCAGGGGATATGCCCCAATTAGTACAATACCTATGGAGAAATTTCTAAAGAAGGATGCGCTATTTGTATGGAGTCAAGAGAGTCAAGGAGTCTCGAGACATTGAAGGAAAAGATGGCTTCTGCACCAAGACTGGTTTTTCTTGATTGGATGAAGGAATTCCATGTTCATGTTGATGCGTCATCAACTGCACTGGGTGTGGTGCTGACACAACTAGGCGAAGGTTATATTGATCACCTGGTTACTTTCACTAGTCGAAAGTTGTCATTTGCTGAGAAGAATTATACTACGAGGGAGAGGGAAGGGTTGGAAATGGTATATGCACTACAAAAGTTTTGACATCATCTATTGGGAGGTCATTTCAAGATGTTCATGGATCACTCTACTCTGAAATACCTGGTTAATAATCCCATGTTGGGAAAGCAAATATGTCAGTGGATACTTCTTTTCTAGGATTTTTATTTTGAGATAATTGTGAAACCAAGTCGCTTGAATGTAGGCCAAGACCACTTATCAGGAATTGAGACAGGAGAAGAACCGACGAACATTGAAAATGGATTACTTAATGCACAATTATTTAGTCTTTGAATGGTTGACGACTACTATGAGAAAATAGTTTAATTTTTGGTGATGTAAACATCACCAAAAGGGCTTACTACAAGTTAGAAGAAGTAGTTGGTTGTTTGAGCTGCAGATTTCCAATTGATCGCTAGAGAACTCTATAATCTAGGACAAGATGAGGACTTACGACGATGTGTCCTACCGCATGAAAAGGGGAAGGTTTTGGAAGAAGTATATGCAGGAGTTGCAGGTGGACACTAGGGAGGTCACGCTACCACTAGGAAGGTGCTCCGCATAGGGCTTTAGTGGCCAACTCTCAATGGGGATGCAACAGACTATGTGCAGAATTGTGTCGTTTGTCAAAGGACTGGGAAACCTTCAAGAAGGGAATAGATTCCACTAGTACCTCAGGTGACACTGCAACCATTTGACAAATGGGAAGTCAATTTTGTGGGACCAATCAACCCAACTAGAAAGAGAACTGGTGCGTGGTACATCATCACTGTTATAGCATATTTCACCACTCTAGGTGAATCACACTTTGTATGGAATTCCCCTGTCCCGCTGCAGACTCCTTAGCCCTTATGGATCATTTTTTGTCCTTTGATGTTTCCTTGATCATCCCTAAAAACACATGAAAAATGCTATACATGAATTTTTAACCTATAAGCACGTATATACGTGGGTTTGACCACTAAAACCGCCTACATCGAGATCTGTACATAATCCAAATCCTTTTGGAATTTTCCTTGACATGGATCCGACTCATTTGACTCTTGGCCTTCCCTATTCCTTGAGATCACTCAGATTTTACCTTTCATTATCCCTTTGAAAGCTATATAAGGAACCCCTTGGTACAATGAAGGCAAGAAGAGAGAATTGAGAGCAAAGAAACTATAGTCCATTGTTGCCGAAACTTATGCTTGAGTCTGCATCTCTTTGTCCCTTGGATCACTTTTGTGTTCTTCCCAAGCTTACTTTTTGCTTGTGAGCTTGCTATTGAGAGATGGAGGATTGAAGTGGTGGAGGCCCAAGTGGGGGATTCAGTTTCTTCGATTCGCAGACGTGCCGTCAGAGGTTGTATCTTGTAATCTCTTATTTATATTAATAGAAATATCATTTCCTGTCCAATGATGTGTATTTGAATGAATATTTTATCCATGGGATTATGTCAAATGCTTATACATTATTGATTATATATGCTAGAATAGAGCTAACGCCATGATATATAGAATGCTTGTATTGTTTACTTGTTGTTGAGGAAGTAACAGATCAATTCAAGCTGAAGATTGGAAAGCTCAACGGGGATCTACTTCAACCGTTCAGAATAAGGTACGAGGTCTGATCCTTTAGTGTTAGACATTTAATTTCTATTGCATATTGGAAAGGATTGATTTCTGGAGTCAAGTTGTCTATTGTGGTACCCCAAGCCATAGTAATTTCTCTCCGTAACAGAATTGGTGACTCCACTGGGGATGTTCCTTGTTTTTATTTGGGGGTTTTTATTGGCACAATGGGCTTGATATTATTGACTTGCTCTCTGTTTGTCTTTGTTTATGTGTTTCATTTTATAGTATGTTCATCCATTGACACTCCCCTTTATTGGTTTGACCCTTGGCCTGATTTTTACCACTGCCTTCTCTATGTATGCGGGTTTTTCGCCAAAAGTCACATATATATGTAGTTGTTCTTTAAACAGTCGCGTACATCCTCCCTTTTGGCTATTTTGATGTTGTGGGAAGTTGCTGGGTGGGTTGTGAGTGTGGTTGGGTCTTCCTTGGGTCTGATGTTGTCTGTTGGATGCTTCTTTTGTGACCAGAGACCACTTTTTCATTGATTTTTCTTTGAAATTAGTTTTAGTCATTTATCCTTTTTGTTTTTCCATTAGTGCATTACTCTTTTTGTCTCGGTGTCTTGCGGGGCTTGTATTTTATACTTGCTGCAAAGACTAAGAGTTTTAGATGAATTTTATTGCATTTTTCATTCTTTTATATTGAAAAATACAAGGTAGTTGCACTCATAGTTGCATCTTAGATATGGATTTGAAGAGGTACTTGCATTGGATTGCTTGGGTGAGAATTGTGTTTAGGCTTTCATATAGGAAGGATTGCATTGGTGTTCGAAAGGAATATATGTTTATGCATCTCATGTAGTGGCATACCTTGTTTTTCATTTGAAAAAGATTGCACTTAGCATTGTTTGTTATGGTGTGCATATTTATTTCACTACTGAGTCTTCATATCACTAGTTGCACGACCGTTTCCCTTTGAGTAATCACAGCCAATTAAAATCAACACATAAAAAATGAATTACACTATTTTCTTTGATAGGGTGCACCAACAAGCTTAGGTTTTAGGATCTTGGAATAGTTCATTGTAAGTAAATTCTCCAAGATCACTAAACAACAACATGTATGTGTCTGTCCAGGTGAGTGTGTGAAATCCTTGGTATAACCAGTGTTTCTCAGGATCCTCCTCTCAAAAGGGAGTTAAGCACGAGGCAGTGTGAGCGGTTATGATTGGGATGACCCCTGGTCATAACTGAGTAGCACCGAATATATTTCCAGGATTGTATTCGTATATGGGGGCTCTTTCGAGAGTTTTGGGCTTTGCTACCCTACCCATACGGTCAATCCTGCCTACGACTGTATGCCTGAGCATTGATTATATTGAGGTGACCTTAGTTTCCTTACCTAGGTTATCGAGGGGGTACTTGCAGAGGTTATTCTATGAGTGTCCTGGCCAGGTAGAGGTCGGATAGCATAGTCACTTTATACGTTGAAGCTGAGGGCCACTATAATTGGTTACATACCTCCACTTGTAGTGTATGGGAATTTTGAGCCTCTCCCAGGTGAGACATACCTACTGCATTCGGGAGCTCACATATCCTCCCCTTGGTTTGCTTATATTTTGGTTGTATATTTTCTTAAGAGTGTGCTCTTTGTGCGCTAGTTGGCCTTTGGGATCACGGTTACTTGAGTATATTTATGCTCTCTTGAGTTTAGGTCCTTTTATTTTCGGCATGCCTGGTATCCTATCACCCGTCTTGGTCCTAGTACGGACCCTGGTGTTAGACTTGGGGGCATCACAGCCCCTTACCCTGCTCATAGATTTGAAGTGATTACATTATTCCCTCTACTCCATTTGTGGAGGATGTTGACTCCCTTCGCTCAGTCTTTACACCGGTGTTCACCCTCATGGGGGTGGTAGTGGAAGCATGAATGTTGGATCTACACCTTACTTTCCTTTTTAAGTCCCATCATTCACTACATTGTTTCCTTTGGGTGTAGTTCTCATGATCATTCCTCCCTATTCCCTATAGTTTGGATTCTTTATTGACTATTTTGGATTGTTTTGGACTAATATGGTTGTCATGTAGGGTCCAGTTTTTGTACACTCTCTCTGAGGTTTTGACCCATTTGTTCCTATCACAGGTATTATGTCTAAATTGGCATATAGGTTAGGTCTCATCACCGTTTTCATTTTGCATAACCTTATGACCATATCATCATGACCTTAGGTATGAACCCACTCTATCATGTCACGGAACCTTCTTGCTACTTTAGAAGTGGCATGATGTGAGTGGTAGAGCTTCACCTTACATGGGTACCCTAGTTAGCACCTTATTTGCATTTGGTGCCCATGACGACATTTTCTCCTTTAGGGTGTGGGAGTCCATTGTACAATATTGCCATGACCTTTCGCAAGAGCCTCATACTCCTCTTTATCTTATGCTGGCCTATTTCCCTCTGGACTCCCTTATGTCAAGTTCTGAATGCATTATTCATGAGCTTTGCCTGTCGTATTGAGCTTTATGCCAGCTCCCCTAACATTGTGTTTCAGCCATATGGCCCAAGCTTGTCTCATGTCTAGCCATGTAGAGCCATTTTTTATATCCTTCACAGCTTTATTCCCTTTTTACCGGGAGGGGATTTTCTCCCGAGTGTCGATATCCTACACATGTATCCTTGCATTGAGCATAGGTATGTTCCACTGCTTGGAACTAGTTTGTTTTCCCTTATGACACTCGTCTCCTCCTAGTTTGTAAATATAAAGCTAGTTTATTCTTTTTTCAAGCTTTTCAAATAACTGAAAAAGTCCAAAAAAATCAAAAAACCAAAAAGCCGGACAAGGAAAGATGTTATCTTTGGCAGCTGTCGAGTTGTGTCGCCTTCGAACAAAGCATTGTATTTCACATCCATTGGTTGGGTTATAGTTTGAATTTAGGAGCTGTACTCATTTATCTGAGTTTATCTCCACCGACTGGTTAAGCTTCCAGTCCCTATGGAGCCTCTGTTGATGCCTCCTATGTCATAGAGATGTCCCAGTTTGTATATCGAGTCTATGCTACCTTCATTCAGTCACCATACGCCGTTATGCTCGTGTTCTAAGGAAGTTGAAACCTGAGTCGGCCATTCCTTAGTTATCTTGACTTTGCATGTCGGCCATTCCTGGTACAGTTACTGGTTCGTGCACTTTATAATCAAGTCCTTCCACATTTTCTAGCTTTGCTGAGTACCTCGTGTTGGATGATGGGGGATGCCTTAATTCCCTCCTTCCGGCGGATTTCATCCCATCGAATTCAGATCATTTATTCTAGGATTGGAGTCTAGAGTGATTTTGAGTGCTTTGAGACTTGCATTCATTAGTGGCAGGTTCTCTCGCCATCGACAATTTCTTGGGAATACATCAATGTCCCCTGATCGATGAACCCTTTCAAGTGTTCAACCTCAACACATTTATTCACACTTGTTAGCTTTCACTCTAGTACCTTGATTCCCATTTTCATCATTGGTGGGTGATCTCATGCCTATTAACGGTATACATTAATGACCGGTAATCAAATGATGGACTACTATGTTCGACCTCGACACCTCTATTCGCATAGTAGGACATGTACTCGTAGTGGTTTGTGTAGAAGACTTTCCAGATTGGTGGCATCTCTTATATGCTACCTCCTTGATCGTGCCAGTGTTCATGAGATTTCAACTCTCATGACTTGATTCCAGTGTATGTCAGACATTTCCAGCCACTATGGAGATCTTGATCTATTATATATCTTCAGCCATTTTGGAGATCATGGTCCTTTGTATATCTTCATCATGGAGATATTGGTCTATGTATATTGTATGTGGCTATGACCACATATATTATATCATGTATTATGCCTATTCATGCCCATTGTACTCTTATGTATCCGGGACTGCTATATGTACTTGCAGTTATATGCAGAGTTGTATTATTGTACTATGCTAATTGGGTGGCTGGTCTTCCATTTGGGATCCTTCATAACTCCACTTCTCGGATGGACTTATAATGTATTTCGGCCATCGTATGACCCCTCTGAACTCACACATTAGGGGGCATCTATTATAGCAAATTTCACCACTCTAGGTGAATCACACTTTGTATGGCCTTCCCCTATCCCGTTGTAGACTCCTTAGCCCCTATGGACCATTTTTTTTTCTTTGATGTTTCCTTGATCATCCCTAAAAACACATGAAAAATTCTATACGTGACTTTTAACCTATAAGCATGTATATACACGGGTTTGACCACTAAAACTGCGTACATTGGGATGTGTGCATAATCCAAATCCTTTTGGAATTTTCCTTGACATGGATCTGACTCATTTGACTCCTAGCCTTCCCTATGCCTTGAGATCGCTCAGATTCGACCTTTCATTATCCCTTTGAAATCTATATAAGGAACCCCTTGGTACATTGAAGGCAAGAAGAGAGAATTGAGAGCAAAGAAACTATAGTCCATTGTTGCCGTAACTTATGCTTGAGTCTGCATCCCTTTGTCCCTTGCAACACTTTTGTGTTCTTCCCAAGCTTACCTTTTGCTTGTGATCTTGCTATCGAGAGATGGAGGATTGAAGTGGTGGAGGCCCAAGTGGGGGATTCAGTTTCTCCGGTTCACAGACGTGCCGTCATAGGTTGTATCTTGTAATCTCTGATTTATATTAATAGAAATATATTTTCCTGTCCAATGATATGTATTTGAATGAATATTTTATCCATGGGATTATGTCAAATGCTTATACATTATTGATTCTATATGCTAGAATAGAGATAACACCATGATATATAGAATGCTTGTATTGTTTACTTGTTGTTGAGGAAGTAACAGATCAATTCAAGCTGAAAATTGGAAAGCTCAACGGGGATCTACTTCAACCGTCTGGAATATGGTACAAGGTCTGATCCTTTAGTGTTATACATTTAATTTCTATTGCATATTAGAAAGGATTGATTTCTGGAGTCAAGCTGTTTGTTGTGGTACCCCAAGCCATAGGAATTTCTCTCTATAACAATCACAGTAACATATTATCTAATGATATTGGTGGAGGCTTCACCAGTTGTATATTTCACTACTACAACAACAACAAGGTTCTGGTTTGACAATGTTGTTACTTAGTTTGGTTGTCAAAAAATATTAATGAGTGATCAAGGGAGTCACTTCATCAATCGCACTGTCAGTGCGTTAACATATGAGCTTCAAATATAACATAAGAAGAGTACCCCTTATCACCCACAATAAAATGTGACATTTGAATCATTGAATAAGGTGCTGGAGCTCATGCTTACAAAGGTATGTAATGCAGACCATAATGACTGGGTTTTGAATATTCCAGTAGTCTTGTGGACGTATCGCACCACTTGTAAAATATTGACAATGTAGACACCATTTAAGTTGGTGTATGGGAAGGAGGCAGTCATGCTAATGGAGTATATTGTTTCGAGTTCATGAATTACAGCATCGACATGAATGGATGATGAAGGAGCATTACAAGAACACCTAGCTCAGTTGATACAACTAGAGAAAAACATCTTTGTTGCATGTTTTCACCAACATGTTGAGAAGGATCAACATAAAGCTTGGAATGATTTACATATGAAGAACAGACACTTTCAGGAAGGATACTTGTTGTTGATGTATGATAGCAATTTCACCAAACATCAAGGTAAGTTGCAGAAGCATTGGTTAGGTCCATACAATATTAGCCTCATTACTATGGGAGGTACAATACAACTGCAACAATTAGATGGTGCGATGCTACCTAAGTTAGTAAATGGAAGCATCCTAAAGCACTACAGGACGGGCTCGGTGTTGCGGGATGCTTAAGGGACTGCACATAAAAAATCTCTATTTGGTTTTCATAATACTGTAAGCAAGAGGATGGTACACTAGGAGAAAGGGGCTACACAAGTAGAGAAGTGTTGTAGCTACAACCACTACCCCAATTTGTTTTTATGATTTTAGGGCCCCTCCTTTAAGTTTAGATTTTAAGTTTCCTAGACCACTTTTTATCTCTAAAGGTCAGTTTTCATGACTTGGTTGATTTTGTTTTTTACAGGTTAGAAAGAATTTTTTCAAAATTAAAAAAACTCAATTTTTTCACCTGATGTATCACTTGAACTCATCAAGTATAGCCGAGACATTGAAAGAATTAGGGTTTTCCATCCGATTTTTGTCCACTCTTTATCAAGTTTCGGAATATATTTTTGAGTCTACCGATACGTCAAAAAAATCTGGTTTTTGAGCCGAAGTTCTTGTTGAAATATATTAAACCCACTCATAACTTAGGATAAAATAATTAATCATTATTTGATTAATTATTCACCCACTAGCTTAGTTTGTTGGAATCCACTTGCACCTTAAATGCAATACATGCCATCTATATCCTAGGAATGATTTATTTCTAAATTATGGTTGATCTTGACCACCTTTTGACTATCCAGAAATAGTATACAACACATTATAGCAGATTCTGCTTTATTATGGTTTTCCAACTTTTCTGTGGATAAGATAAAAGCTAGTCAACTAGGAAACTGGCAGCTTTTGTTTCCAACCCATACTCCATTATTTTTTCTCCATTTTCTAGGATTAACATGTTTTTCCATCTCCCTTGACAACTCACTCATGCTTTTTCCAATTCGTGAGGTCCTTGATAGATTTGGGAAGTGCTTCATCCACTTATGGGTGTTTGCTATATTTTGGTAAGTCAGCCTTTTTGAGCTTTATGAGTTGTCTCTATAAAACTCGATTTTCCTATGAGAGATGTACTATTTATGTACACTATTATTCATCATTATTCAATGGAAGGATACACACCAATATTCATCTCTTCATTCATGTGATTTAGTATCTTTTCTTCTCTCTATTTCTCCTGTGTATGCTTGTGAGAATTCTTAGTAGCAAGGTCTATTTCCTATGCTTCTTCTTATCATCATCGCATATAGCATTGATCTATTATTTCTACATGGTATCATAGTATCAAGGTTGATCAAGTTCTACAGAGTTGAGGAGCACTTCCAGTCTCCTATCCCTCTTTGAAGAAGAGCTTGTCTAGCTTAAAATATTTTCTCCTAGTTTGTTTTGTAGGTTGCAGAGAGTATATCTTGGAGCATATCAACAAATTCAATATGGATTCAAAATTTCCTCTACTATATTTGAAAACACTAAGACCTTCAACAAATTTGCTTGCAAGTGGTAGTGCTTTGTAATGCACATGTGCAAGCCTTATATGCAAAAGTTCATTTGGCTCTACTGTGTCATGGACCAAGGCTTGTTCTGGATGGCCCTTCAATTTCTACAAACCTCCTTCTTGTTCCCAAATCACTAATGCATCATCAATAGTATTTCCCTTTGGCCACATGATGACTTGGCCATCTATAAATGCAACCCTCATTCCTTTTGCATCTAATACAGATATGGAGAGGAGATTCTTCTTTAGTCCTGGTACAAACAATACTTCCTTCATTGTCATATAATTTCTAGAGTCTAGCTTATAGGAGGATTCCCCACTACCTTTTATTGGATACTGGTAGTCATCTTGAGCTTCACCTTGTGATGTGATTCATGTTCTGATAGTTTCACAAATGATTCCTTGAATCCTGTCATATGTTTGGAAGCCCCGCTATCTATGCGCCAATCATTGCTTCCATGAGTAATGTTTCTTGTGAGAACAGAAATCAAAACATATTCATCCTCACTTGAATAATCTTCACTTTCATATTTGGTTCTTTTCTTGGATGGTTCATCATCCTCTACCGTATGAGCATGATGTCTTCTTTTGTTGATCCACTTTGTTAGGTTTGGTTTCTTAGGACATTTCTTTGCATAATGTCCTGCTTCATCACATGTATAACATATGACTCTAGATAAATATTTTCTAGTGTTATCTTTGTGATAGTGCTTACCTCTATTGTGATGAGATCTTCTTTTGGTTGACTTGGAGTGTACCGTGAGATCTTTACCTTCACTTCCCATATTTTCTTCTCATGCTGCTATCCAAGATTATTCTTGAAAACACTCTTCCCATAGTCTGCTGAACTTGACTAACTTCTTTCTAGCACAGATTCCTTGGATAAAAGAATCCCATGACCTAGGGAGGCCATTCAAGGTAGTCATCACAATCTCTGCATTTTCCACTTCTTCATCAACTTCTTCTAGTTGTTCCTTGATCTTAGAAACTCTTGTGAAGTAATACTGGATTGTTTCTGCATTCTGAATCTTCACATTCTTCAGTTGGTTTCTCAGAGTCATCATCTGGTTTATGTTCTTCCTTTCAAACAATTTGGTTAGGGAATCTAACATGGCTTTAGGTGTCTTTAGGGAGGATACTTGTGGTATGAGATGATCCTTGAAAGAATCAACAATGATTCTCTTTGCCATAACCAACTTCTTCTTATGCAAGGCCTTATCCTCATCTCCCTCTGGAACTGGAACCTCCTCATGGATGTAGGAGTCTAACTCATTCTCTTCCAGGACCAAGGAGATCCTATACCTCCAATATCGGAAGTTATCAGCTCCCTCAAGCTTTTCATCAAGATTGGTATGATGAGACATATTAACTAAGAACCTCAAATGGAAATACAAAATATTTTAGATCTTAACAGGTCAAGATGTCAGATTTGAATTTTGATCTAAAATCCTGTAGAGCTGGTTTAAGAGAAAATTAGGGTTTTTCTTTTCCAAAGTTCTATCCAACCAAATGCTTTGAAATTGATCCCTAACTTTGATTTTGGGGAGGATATCAATCCAATCCTAGGCTCACTGAAAAATTCCTCTTTTGTGAAATTCCCTAATTTTCGGCAGCAATGTTGGGTCCAAAAATGGAAAAACTCAGAATTGGATTCTGCTTCGACAGAAAGATGCGCCCTAAGGAGGAGAGTTATTCCACCTTAATTTTTCTAAAAATCTATGAAGAGAGATCCAAAAAGTAGGAAGCCCTAGTTTTCACAGCTACACATTGTCTTCTTCTCAGGCTAGCTCTGATACCATGTTAGTTTTTCAACATTCTAGTTAGCATTATGTTAGGATCTTTAACTGAGAGAACAAGAAGGACGACAATCAAACACAAGTGACAATGAACACAACGTTTTCCTCAAGGAAACCATAAATGGAGAAAACCCTGAAACTTCTTTAGAGATAGAATCAATGCAAAAGGTAAAACCACAAAATAGTAAGATGCTCTCTCGACAGCAGTAACCTTCTTCTTGTCTAGCCCCAGTGTCTTCTCCTTTCTCAACTATGCGCTACACTTGAGTGTGATTTTGATCTGTGCTAAAGAGAGAGTCTAGATATCTATTTATACTAATCCTAGCATGACTAAAACCCTACTAGGGCTGACCTCTCCTAGGAGAGTCTAATAACCCTAGTTCCCTGAAACTGTGGGGACTTTAACCCTTAGACAATAGGAGGGTTACCCACAATGACTTGACATGACTTGTTTACATTATTGATTCTCCCAATTGGAACATCGGGGCTTGAAATAACATGATAACATCCCATAATAAACATGAAGTTACAACATATAAGAAATACAAGTGAATACATTCTGAATTTACAATTACATCAACACATACTTAAAGAGGCAATGTCTCTTTGATGTCTCCATTGGTGCATTGAGCAAACCTGAGTCTTATGAAGAGAAGAGAAGATTGCCTAAATAATTGTGATAGTGCTTATGGAATTATGTGTTTGGGAATGTCTCCAAATATATATCATCTCATAGATTCTGCTGATTTTCCATTTGAGCTCTAGAAAAGTTTGGACAAAGATTTTGGTTTGCAAGAAATAGAAGATGAAGCATGGAGCGAACCAAACATCTCCTCTTGTTCTCTATCTCAATATTTGTTGGCCTCTACATTCTCTAATGAAGTTGATCATGATGAATAAGTTTCTCATACAGTTCATGTTGCTGCTGCCCTCTTTGATTCAAATGCTTCCTCCTTCAATCAAGAAGAAAATATTGAAGAGCCATCTTTTTCCGTGTCTCTTGGAGGTGATTTTTATTCTTGTGATACTAATAATGAAAAAGAACATACGTAGAAAATACTGATATTGATGATGATCCTATCACCCATTCATTGTTCTCAAAATCTCCTATATTAGATTCTAAGATCTATGTGCCTTATTCTTCACACCTTGTGCATACCTCTCTCATTGATGGTGCACAACCTAGTGATTTCTAGGATGTTTGCTTAACCAAATCAAGCCTTATTTGTGTCACACCACTTATGGAGAAACCGAATCCAGTTGTCTATTAGTTGAATCTGACTACCATTTTAATAATGAATATGAATAATAATAGTATATTGGATGATGCTGATAATTACAAGGGAATCTTGCCTTTATAGGATTTGAGCATGTAAAATGAAGGGTTACACCCTTTCATATGATAATTAACTAATCTAAATAATGTTTTATTTTATATGGTTACATTTCCACTCCCTTTAAGGAAGATTTGTCCTCAAAGCTTAAGTATTTTCCTAGTGTCATTCTTCATTCTGACTTGGTGTCGGTATTAGAATCAGATGAGGTCTCTTGTGCTGAGACCTACACTTCCTTTCCATTGATGATTTTGCACTATATTGTCTCATTGTTCCTACATTTATGACCAGGGGTCCAATCATCACTACATCGACGACATATGTTTTTCTTCTTTTTTCTATTATCAACGTAATTGTTAGATGACTTCGATCTATTTCCCATTTCATAGGAATATGATTGAGTTTTGTGGCATTGATGACCGGGTGACCAATTATCTTCACAGTACCTACATTGTGTTGCTTTTTCTTGTCGATAATGGTTATTGCCTCTTTTTTTAATTCCTTCCAATTTGCGTTCGGTGGCTTTTGCTTTATGTCTTTCTACTTCTACATTAGGTATGTCATGCAACTTTAACTCTTTTCAGAGGTATGGTTTAAGGCCTCCTAAATAGTTTTTGAGTCTTTGTTTGTCAGACAACCCAAATACTTGTGTCGATAAGGATTCCGACTGATGTGTGAATTCCTCGATGCTTCCAACCTATTGTAATCTAGTAAGTTTATTGAAAAATTCATCTTCTTTGATTCCTTGAAACCTATTAAAAAAATAATGTTTGAACAAGTTCCAGGTGTAGGTAAAATTATCTCTCCTGCACCATAAGTACTAATTATAGGTGTACCATTCCATATGTATTGATGCATATTTCACTTTCACCTCATTGGATTGAATATTGTAAATGTCAACGCATTGGTATTCAGTTCCATTGTATTTCGACAACTCTATTTTTTCCTTATATGGGTACACTTTGTAACGATGATATTGATTGCCTTTTGCTTTACGATTTGATGGTGGCTCGAAACTATTGGACGATGAAAGTGACATATTTGAATTTATTTGTTTCTATCGACAATTTTTAACCTTTTTACTCTCTATTATCTTACTGATAGCGTCTATTTTGATGTTTAATCGTGCCTCCATATCTAGCAGTATGTTTGTTTCTAACTCTTGCTTAAGTGTCGCATTGTTAATATTTATTTAGTTTTGAAATTCTTCTTGATTCTTTGCGAGTGTTTCCTGGGTGGCAACATCAAATGAGTCTTTTAACATGTCTGGACTGTTGACTTAGTCAAGACTAGGTATGAGCCTTTGTAACATCTCGATTAATGTATTATGGTTTTGCGTCATGGTGCTCATGTTATTTGTTAAGGTATTTATGTTTTGAGTCATGGTACTCATTTTGTCATCCAAGTATCTTTGTTTTTCGTTCCAGATGTCAAAATTTGCATCCATCCTTCTTTCTAGTACTAGAACAAGCTCGTCTTTGAGTACTGTATTGTTATTTTCCATCTTTTCCTGCAAGACTTTTTTATTAGCGATAAGCGACTTGCTGTCCTTCTCCATTTTCTGGATTTTATCGTTCAATTCTGCCATGGTTTTGGACCTTGTATGTAGAGGTGTGTATTTCAACGCTATTTTGGCTTTTGAGGTGAAATTGAATAATAATATATCAATTAATTAATTAATAATAATATTATTGTTATTATTTTCATAAACTATATAATATTTTGTATATAGTTGTTTTTAACTAAATATTATTCTAAATAATAATAATAGTTTTTGGTTTTAACTAAATATTATAATATAATAATAATATATTATTATGATATATAATATTTGATTTTTATTTAAAATCTATGTTTTTTTTGTTTTGCAGGTTACTATGTGAATAGGTGATGGGTGATGGAAGAATGCGCAAAAGGAGTGAAGAAAAAAAGGAGTGAGTAGGAACAAACGAGGGATGAAGGTGCCATGGAGAGGATGAAGAGACTCAAGGAAGGGGGCATGTAGCACAGGAGGATGGAAAGCAGCGACTAGAGCACAATAGAGTGGGAGGTAGTGAGGAGCAGGGCATTGGTCGTGAAAGGAAGTGGAGCCGCGGACTATGGAGAATGGACCAATAGGGAGTGGTGAGGAGGTAGGGTGGAGTTCAGATGGCAGTGGTAGGGAATGCAAATAGGATGGGCATGTGATAAGGATGTGCATGTGGGTGGGTGGCTGAGAAGGAGGATGTGCAGAAGTGGAGAGCGTGGTGCAGTGGAGTAGATGGAGAAAACAAAGAATTTTCCTCATGTAAACCATAAAGGAGAAAACCCTGCAACTTCCTCAGATATGGAATGAGCACCAATGGCAGCAGTAAAACCCGAAAACATAAAGATGATCTCCACAGCTTCTCTCTCTCTCTCTCTCTCTCTCTCTCTCTCTCTCTCTCTCTCACTTGATAGAACTACTTATCTCTCACTCATGTGCCCTAATGAGTGAGTGTGTGTGTGTGTGATAAATAGAGAGGCTCACTCTCTATTTATATTCTTTCGTTCACTTGATTTCCACTTCAACATGTCGGCCCCACTTAACAATTACTTACTAGGGCTGACATCTCTAGGAGATTCTAATAGCCCTAGTGCCCCACAACTGTGGGGACTTTTCCCTCCGATCAACAAGGAGGGTTAACCTTGACACAATTGTGGGGACTGTTTCCCCCACTTACAATGGAGGGTTAACCTCAATGACTTTACATGACTTTTTTACATTATTGAATCTCCCGATCAGAACATTGGGGCATGACATGACTTAATTACATTATAGATACTTCCGGGAATAAACATCGGGGTACAATATACAAGTGAATACATTCCAAAGTTACAAATGCATCAACACTCCCTCTTAACTAGGAAGGTATTCTCTCAACACAATTTATCAGCACAAGTATTCTTCTCTGTATCATCTGGATCATCATCAAGTCATCTTTGTCTTCAAGTCATCCTCATCTTCAAGTCATATTCATTGTTAAGTAATCTTCATCATTAATTCATATTCATTGTCAAATCATCTTCATTAAGTCTGGATCATCAATGGATCATCGAGTCTGGATAATCACTTGATCTGGATCGTCACTGCTGGATCATCATTTGATCTGGATCGTCACTGTTGGATCATCATCAAGTCTAGATCATCACTTGATCTGGATTTTCACTGCTAGATCATCATCAAGTCTGGATCATCACTTGATATAGATCATCATCAAAGTTGGATCATCACTGAATCATCATCATCATTACTGCTTCTACTATCTCAATCAAATGGTGCTATCTCTTCATTGTTCTTGTCATAGGAAGTTCTACAGATCCAGCCCCTTTTCATGCTGGTTGTAGGCCTAGCCTCCATGTAGGTCTTCTTCAACAATTACATCTGACCCTAAGTCAAAATGGCCCGCCCAACACTTACATCTGACCTCATCTTGTCAGAAAGGCACACCTAGCACTCACATCTGACCTCATCTTGTCAGAAAGGCCCATCACTCACATCTGACCATGTGTAAACACATCGTTCCAGAATGGATCAACACTTATATTTGACCATGTCCAAACACACTGCATCGAAATGGCTCTGCACTTACATCTGACCATGTGGGAACACACCACATCGAAGGGCTCTAAACTTACATCTAACCATGTGTAAACACATTGCACTAGAATGGCTCTCAGTACTAGATTGAGGATTCCTGGTAACTGACTAGGTGCCTCCATTATCCCATAGAATGGAATCTCAGCACCAAGCTGAGTATTCTTGGTAACTGACCAGGTGCCTCCATTCCAAGAATGGCATTCATCACTTATATCGGATCATTTAGGAACCAATCCTACATGCACATCAGAATGGATCAACACTCACATTTGACATGGAAGGAACCAATCCTCTAACCATGAAAAAATGGATCATCCCTTACATCTAACCATGGAAGGAACCAATCCTCTCACCATGTTATAATGGATCACAGACTCATCACTTCCCCTTGGAGGGAACCTCAATCTAGAGAACACCAAGCTTCTCCCTGAAATACTCAAACTTCACTTTGGCTATTTATAGCATAGAATCACATTAGGGATGATTACGTTCAAGGATAACATGTGAGCTTTGCGAGGACCGATTACATCTGAGGACAACCTATAGGTCTGCTTACATCTAAGAAACCTATGAGCTTCGCCAGGATTTATGCTCAGAAAACTTGTTTCACCGACTATACTAGAACTCCCTCTTTCAAGAGATCTCGATCTGGATCACATACTGGAGCTTCACTGCTCCTCTCTGCATCATACAAAAATGCAAGTCAGATCAAGCAAATAAAATAGTAGTTTTCAAAATAAACATACTACCTCACAAATAGCAAGTGGCAACATCTTTTTCCTCAACTGTACTTAGGGCCATGCAAGACTCCATCCTATCAAACCAAGAGATCACACTTGATCCCATACTGAAGTAGCACCTCGAAGTGCTCTTCCTATCAATGGCACTGCCTGCCCAATATGAATCCACATAGCCCTATAGGTTAATCTTCTTATTTTCCTCATACTTGAGCCCATAATCAACTGTGCCATTGAGGTACCTCACTGCATGCTTTGCAACGATCAAGTGAACATGTATCAATTTGTTCATAGCAAAGAAAATATCTGGTCTCGTATTTGTTAGGTACATCAAGGAATAAATCATCTGACGATACATCATGGCATCAACCGAATCTGATGAAGAAACACTCAATAGCTTTAGGTTCAATGCAATAGGTGTGGTCATGGCCTTGCAATCCATCATCCGGAACCTCTTCAGGATCTCTACTGCATACTTACCTTGTCCACACCTCCATGCCTAGAACGTAGTGCATCATCCCCAAGTCCTTTATCTCGAACTCGGTAGCAAGTCTTCTTCTTGCAAATTTAATGAGTTCCTCTTTTCTATTAGGAAAAAGTGATCGACATATAGCAGGGGAATCATTGGTCTTCCGCCTTCAACCTTGAAGCAAAGGCTGGAATCCTCTTTACTCTTAGTAAATCCTAGAGTCATTATTAATATATCCATCATGTCATACCATGTCAAACCTCAGGATCTTCTGCAGTCACTCCCTCTGAAGCGGAGCATCATTCTTCCTCTATCTTTTCTACTCTATGCACTGAAACATTTTGTATCGGAGTGACAAGTAGCTTCCTATGATACTAATATTCTATGTATCCATCTAGGATCATTGGATACCAAGATCCTCTATCTTGAACTTTTTCAAAATCTCTTCTCACACCCATCTGTGAGCTTGTCATCCTCTATAGACTTTCATCTTCAACCTTGTTGTTACAACTGATTTTACCACACATGGTGGATCACACCTTTATGGCCTTCCTTGTCCCTATGCAGACTCTTTGGACCCCATGGACCATTTTTGTACCTTTGATGTTTCCAATATCATCCCTAAAAACATGCATTATTTGCTATACATGACTTTTAAACCTATTCTCGCGTATATATGTGGATATGACCGTCAAACCCACGTACATCGGGATGTGTGCAAAAGGCCAAATAGTTTTGGAGTTTTCCTTGATGTGGATCTGAGTCACTTGTCTGTTGGCCTTCCATATTCCTTGAGATCACTTAGATTTGACCTTCCATTACCCCATTCAAGCACTATATAAGGAACCCTTTGGATACATTGAAGAAGGAGGAATTGAAGAGCAAGAAAAATATAGTCCATTATTGCCGAAGCTTATACTTGAGTGTGCATCCCTTTGTCCCTTGGGGAACTTTGTGTTCTTCCCAATATTTCCTTTAATTGTGAGCTTGCTATCAAGAGATGGAGGATTGAAGTGGTGGAGGCCCAGGCGGAGGACTCAGTTTCTCCGATTCACAGACGTGCCGACAGAGGTTTCCACTATTGTAATCTCTGATTTATATTAATAGAAATATCTTTTCCTGTCCAATAATGTGTATTTAAATGAGTATTGAATCCATGGATTCTTTTAAATGCTTATATTTTATTGATTATATATGCTAGAGTAGGTCTAACACAATTATATAGCATGCTTATCTTGTTTGTTGAATGTTGAGAGAGCAAATTGCTAATACAAGCAAGAGTGGAAAAGCTCAACTGGGATCTACATCAACCATCCAGAATAAGGTATGTTTTGAGATCCTTTAGTGTTAGATGTTTGGTTTCTCTTGCATATGGGAAATGATTGATTTCTGCAGTTACTCTGTCTATTGTGGTACCCCAAGCCATAGGAATTTTTCTCCATAACAGAATTGGCTACCATATTGGGGAGTTCCTACTCATTTCTTTTGGGGGTTTTATCGGCATTGAAGGTTCTTGAATTGCTCTCCTTTCTCTATTTCTGAGTCAGGTCTGGGGGCATGTTTTCCTTGTAGTGTCTAATATGAGTAAATTTTGTCTCAGTTGGTCTACTTGCCTTATTTTTTTATCTCTTTTTCTTCCTGTATGTGAGTTTTTTCTTCACAGTCATGTGTACACACAGTTTTTACTGCTATATCCGCGTATATACGCAGGTTTTCTGCACACAGTCGTGTATGCCATGAGTTTTTCCTTTTTGGGGAAGATTAAGTGTTGTTGGGTGAGTTTGGATAGTTGTTAAATCTTCTTGGATTCTTCTGGGGTCTGTATACACCTCTGTTTCTGACCAGAGATGCTTTTTAGTTTGAATTTCTTTTTGAGAATGTTCTTGTCATTGCATTTTCTATTTTTTGTTTTGAGATTACTGCATTAGGTATCTTTTACCTTAGTGTTTTTCTTGGGTGTTCTTTTAATAGTGCTTGCAAAGTCTGGGGGTTGTAGGGTCATAATTTTTCTTTATTATCTCATTTTAATTCAAAAAATACAAAAATATTTACTTTTTTGCATCGTTATGCATTGTTGCATTTTGCATTTTGCATGGTACTTGCACTAGGTTTGCTTGGAAGTATTAGTCAAACTTTCATATAGGAATGATTGCATTTTCATTTAAAGGAAAATTTTGCGTTTCACGTAGTAGCATAACCCATTTTTCATTCGACATGGTGCATTTACATTGATTGTTAGGTGTGCATTTTACTTCTTGTTGCATCATAACACCATTAGTTCCACAATCATTTTCCCTTTTGAGTAATAATCCAATTAAAATCAACACATAATAAAATGAATTACACTCTTTTATTTTATAGGGTGCATCAACAAGATTAGGTTTTAGGGTCTTGGAATAGTTCATTGTGAGTAAATTCTCTAAGGCCACTAAACGAAACATGTTTGTGTCTATCCAGGTGAGAGTGTGAAATTCCTTGGTATAATTAGTGTTTCTCTGGATCCTCCTCTTACAAGGGAGTTAAGCACGAGGCAGTGTGAGCGGTTAATGATTGGGATGACCCCTGGTGATAACTGAGTAGATTCAGAGATATTTCCAAGATTGTATTCGTATCTGGGGGGCTCTTTTGGGAGTTTTTGGATTTGCTATCCTACCCATATGGTCAATCCCTCCTGCGACTATCCTCCTGAGCATTGATTATATTGAGGTGACCTTAGTTTCCTTGCCTAGGGTATCAAGGGGTTACTTCACAGAGTTTATTCTGCAGGTGTCCTGGACAGGTAGGGGTCAAACAACACAGTCACTATATGCGTTGAATCTCAGGGCCACTATAATTGATTATGAACCTCGTCTTGTTGTTTATGGGAGTCTCAAGCCTCTCCTAGGAGAGACATACCTGCTTCATTCAGGAGCTCACATATCCTACCCTTTTTTGCTTGTGATCTGGATTTACATTGTATAAGTGTATGCTATGTGCATGCTAGTTTACCTAGGGTTTGCGTAATTAGATAGAGTATTTTTCATTTTTTGAGTTATTGTGAATTTGGGTGCGGAATTTCTCCATTCTTGTCGTTTAGTGGGACTTACACCTTCCATGTCTCCTCCTCCTTTGGGAGAGAGAAACAAACAGTCTGGGTGGACTATTTCTCACATTGATTCACACACGACGGGAGATCATGAGGATGAGATTCCTGAGATGTCTTCTCTGCTCAAGAGGTTAGGGATGTAGATTGTAATCTTGTATATGATCCTTCAAAATAAATACCTTCACATTCTGGTTATGATCCCTCATTCACAGGTCGTCGGTATTGGTTTCCAGGCGACGAGACTCATCATGAACCCACAAGCACTAGTCATGCTCATTATGGCATGTCTGATATCCTTGCACATGATCCGACACATCATGCTAAGTTAGAAGTTGAACCTAGCACTATGCCTTGGGGCACTCCTATTCCTTTCCATGCGGAGAAATTTGGGAGCACTAGTCACATTACACCTTCCATCTTGGTCGTGGAAGCTACCTCACATGTCCTTCCTAGACCTAGTGTTAGTAGTCATATACGGATACTAGAACCGAGACGAGTGACCATAGGGAACACTTATTACATCCCTTCACATGCCCCTTCATCGTAAAATCCTACTCCTTTGAATGCCTTTTTGACAACCCTTCCTCCCCCTTGTTCATGTGGTCCTTCAGACTGGAATGTTACTACTAGTCATGTTCATACTGCGATTGCTCGCACAATAGTATCCCAAAGTCAAGTACCTCCTGTTGTCTTGGGAGGTCATATTCCTATTTCTAGATCATCTTATGGTCCATCACAAGGGGTTTCCCATATCCCTAATTATGGAGCTTCTCATGGGACATCCCATGGGACATCTTATGTAGCTTCTCATGGACAATATTATGGACCGCATTATGGATAGAACTATCAACCATATGCAGATGAGTATCAACAACCTACTTACTCCTCTAATTATGGTTTTATAGCACCGCATATTCAAGGCACACCACATCATAATTCTTCCATGAATCCCTACACGGGTCAAACGGGAGGACGATATTATGGCCAAGGCCATGGTATTTATAGTATTCAGCCTTATATGAACCTAAACTATCAGGGATCCTGGCATCGACTGGCTCAACCTAGGATCCCTTTCCTTGCAACATTAAACTTACCTGACTTGTCGAGACTAATGAATGATCTGGTATCTCATGACTCGGCCTGGCTGGCTGTCCCTAACAAGCTTCCCTCAGACATTCCCAAATTTGAGGGCAAAGCAGGAGAAGATCCTAGTGAACATGTTACTACTTTTCACCTTTGGTGCTCTTCCAATTCCTTACACGATGACTCAATCTATTTAAGGCTATTTCAACGCACCCTCACCGGGCCTATAGTGAAATGGTATATAGAGTTACCAAGGGGGGCATTCATTTTGTTCATCGACCTTGCTATGAATTTCCACAATTAATTCTAGCTACCCATGCATTACGACGTTGGTACATAACTATTGTCGACATTTTGACAAGACAAAGCCACACATATATCGGACCATATCCAAGAGTGGTGTAGACATAAGAGGTTGATTAAAGCCTTCATACCACCCGAATTTATCCTTGAGTGGTTCCTTAAATCGTTTCTACCTTACATCGCGAAGGCTGTTTCTACATCCGGAGTCCAGAATGAGGAACAAGCAATTTTTAGGGCATAGGAATTGGATTTGTTTTATTCTCAATTTGGACTTCTATCTGAGATCATACCTAATGCTCTGCATTCTAGTTTCAATCCCAAGATCAATCCTGGACCACATGTCGATGGCATTGTGGGTTGTACAAGTACCAAACTAGCAGATTCGATTGTGAAACAAGTGATTCAATTGTCTATTAATCAATCCACATTGGGACAATCCACGGCTTCATCTCAACCCACCCAAACTGCGAGTGTACTTTCTGTGCAATCATCGAACCAGAAGGGCAAGCAGCATCCTGAAAGGAATAAGAAAAAGGGTAAAATCAATTGTAAGGGTGGAAATAAGAACGAAAATTCCGATTTTAACGACAAGAAAGCCCGCAATGCTGGGGGGGACAAGAAGTCTAAATGTAAGGTTAAATTTCCTTGCAAATTGTGTAAGGATGACCACCTCACTCATTTGTGCCCTCGTATGGAAGACGCCTCAAGGTTCATAGCACAGGGACCAGATATGCTAACTAATCCTTTAACCCATAATCAAAATATGAACTTGAGAACCCATGATCCTCATTGTGTGTCGGCTGGAGATAAGAATCTGCCGGAAGACAATACTAGTCATGGTTGCATCAACATGGTGCATGCTACTAAGGTTGTGACTCATGCAAAAGACTATGGTTCATCACAACCGGACCTTGGGAAGGAATAGGCTCCACTTGAGAGTGCTTTGCATATTGAAAACCCTATGGATAAACCTAAGATTACACCTCGCATTCCTAAGGGATTCCTAAAGCATTCAGGGCACAATCCTAATGCTCGAGCCGCCCAGAACTATTCTGTTGTCAAATATTTGGGACAAACTCCTTGTGCTATGTGTTTATGCCAGAAATTGTTTTTGGACTACAAAGAAACAAGCCAACATAATCTCAAATATTCAATCAAACAAAACTAGGTTTTAGGGTTTTTAAAAGGTTTTCTTGTTGTGAAGTTTGGTGACAAGAGGGAATACATTCATAACCCAAATAAGAACTAAATCACAAGTAAAGAAAAACGGAGATGCATAACATAATAACCATGTATCCAACAAAAAAATAACATTGATGTTCATCCACAAATGACAAGCACTACAAGCATAAAAACCATAAAGCAGCAATGAAATTACCAATTGTGTATCTAAACAAGCTAGAAATGAAGCCAAAGAACAGACTGAAGGGTAAAATGGAGCATATATTTGATAACCAGTTCCTAAAATACACATGAGAGTCATATACTTAGCTTATCAACAAGTCAGGAGACCTCATCTAGTCAGCTAAAAGTCGAACCCTTAGTTCTCTTTGTGACCTCCCTAAATACTATCTTTCAAAGTTCAGTTAGAGGCTAAACCCTAACCACTTTTCAGCCTACTCATCGAAATGATTTTATCAAAATAGTAATTACAAAAGTAAAATATTCTTCAAAACATAACAAGTAACTGATTTTTCTAACCATGCTCATAGATCTTTAGCAGCTTCTGCTAATAAAGCTATCCCCTCTAAGGCTTGGGCCTTTCTCCTAGCTTTCTGCTGCTCTACTTCCATCTCTGCCATTCTTCTAGTAAGCTCTTCATTCTGTTGCTGTAGATTTCTGATAGTCTGTTTTAATCCTGCAAACTGTAACTTTGTACTTATTTTCCTTTTCAAGGCCTCTTTGTAGACCGCAATTAGTTCTTGATAGTGATTATTCACCTCTTCTAGGTGTTCTCTGAGTCTCTTATTAGCTATAATCAAACCATCACTTATCTCTTGCATACACTCTACTTGATGTTTATAATGCTTGATAGTTTTCTGTAAATTTTCTTTCTCTGAGTCAAATGCCTTGCTTCCTGTTGTACTTTGCAGCTCATTAGGAATCCGTGGAATATTAAGTTTTCTAAATATTTCCTCATCTTTAGGCAACAACTCTGTAGAAGTATCATGAAAAATTGGGTTTTCTTGAGTATCAATTTCACCAGGAACATGTTCATCAATCAACAGTTTGTTTTTAGAATAATAAACCTCTATTTCATCTTTTTGTTGTTCCTTTAACATTTGATCTCGTATTTCCAAAAACACAGCAGACAATTTGGTCTTAGTGAGGATAGATTCTTCTTCCGTTTTCAATGGTTTTTTCCCTTTACTGTCACCCTTGCCAAAATCCAGCTTTTCATCAGAGGAAGAATCATTAATCACAGTTACCCCCTCTTTATTCAATTTAGGGTTCAATAATTTCTTCATGTTTAGCTTGAGCTTGTTTTTGGGTCTAGTATTAGGTCTCCACCCAGGAGCAAGCTCTCCTACCATTTTTAAAGTTTTACCCTGATGGATGACTGTGGAAAATTCCATAACTTTAAGTTTCTTTTTCTTTGGTACTGCTGTCCTATATTCCTGACTGTCACATTCATTTTTAATTCCAACCCTGGTCTTATCAATGACAGTAAGATTATCGTCTTCCAACAAGTATGTTTCATCTTCAAACAAGACTGTAATTGGACTTTGCTTTTGGACTTTAGTGTTTTCTTCATCACCTGAAATATTCTTGGTAAGTATAATCTTTTCATCAATGAATGCTTTTGTTGGTGCTTCATTCTGAATAGGCTGAGTCTCTTTGTGAATAAATTGTAAATTTTGGTTCTCACTGTCATCTGGATGCTGCTTAGATTCACAATATTCTTTTGTAGGTCTGCAACTTCCTCTAATTTGACACATTCTCTTCATAAAATATATGATACCATGTTAGGGTACACAGGTTACTCCCAAAGGACCGAACACCAAGAAAAACCGCTTCACACAAACAGATCACAGATCAATACACCAATGTTTGTCACATGGTTAAAACCCTTGAGAGGGAAACAGTCCACGGCCCCAGCCAAATAGCTACTTGGAGCAATTTATTATGCAAAAGAAAGAAAGTTACATGAGCTTCTCATAATCAATCAACTAGCCAAGGAACCTCTATGCTATTTAAATAGAGATCATAGACCAATCGGGTGTTAAGCCACGGATCAATGGTAGGTATGATCTAAGAGAAGTTGAAC